>WNWK01005075.1:0-127461 GCA_009830355.1 Cherax destructor | reverse complement strand
ACCACAATCAGCCCTACTCACACTATACTACTCACTCATCTATCCCTACCTCACATATGCCATTTGTGCATGGGGATCAACAGCAATTACCCACCTAAAGCCAATAATAACCCAACAAAAAGCCGCAGTAAGAATTATCACACAATCCAACGCTAGGCAGCACACCCCCCCACTCTTCAAAGACCTAAACCTACTCACTGTCCAGAACATCCATACTTACTACTCTGCTATCTACATTTATAGAACCATTAATTCCAACTTTAACCCTGAGCTAAAACACTTTCTTGACAGTTGTGACAGGACCCATAGACATAATACCAGACATAAACATCTCTTTGACATTCCCCGTGTCCGACTAAATCTATACAAAAATTCAATGCGCATAAAAGGGCCTAAAATCTGGAACTCCCTGCCTGAAAACTCTAGAACTGCAGACACAACCTCCATTTTCAAAAGCACCGTTAAAAAACATCTTATCTCACTTACGCACCCAACCGGTAGTTAACCATACGAAAACTACTTTATCTTGCACATATCCACAGCAAAATACACTTATTGATATCTGTGATTCTCCTTAATTTGCACATTACTAACCACAGCAAAATACACTTATTGATATCTGTGATTCCCCTTAATTTGCACAGTTCCAACCAAAATTCTAATACAACTATTGCTCCATAATACTTAATTAAGCTAGTCATAAGTTTGCCTAAGATACTCCAATATAGAATCTATATTATGCCAATATATCACCTTTATCATTAATATATAAACTAATTGCTAACTTTTTATACTAATTGTTAAATTCTCAATGTTTAAATTCCAGTACCTAAATTTTGTAAACCTAACCTTACAATCTGTATATCCATTGTATAGCTATTGAGTAAGACCTATCATAAGACTGCCTGAAAAGCCTAGGCATACCTAGGCATATTATTGGCCATCTTGTAATATCAACTTTAATGTATAACTATAAGTACCCCCCACCTTGTATTACATGAAATAAAGGATTTGAATTTGAATTTTGAATTTGAATTATTATTACTATTAATATTATCAATTATTATTATTAGTGCTATTATTATTATTATTATTATTATTTGTTTATTAATAATTTTATTTTATACAAAAATCATATAATTATTATTAAAATTATTGTTGATATTATTATTATTATTATTATTATTATTATTATTATTATTATTATTATTATTGTTATTATTTTTTTTTATTATTATTATTCTTTCATTATTTACCATGTTTTAGTTTTTCTGGTGTCCATAGAGCAAAATATTTCCTTAATATATGCTATTATTTTCAAATATTACCAGTAAATGTTGGTAAGACTTTATGAAACAGGTGAAAGATGCAGATGAAGCTGGATATCCAGCAGATGTCAGCCATCAGACACAAATGGATGATGCTGACGTAGCACAATGTCTGACGGCATAAATCTCCTCTCAGAATTCTTACTAAATTATCACTGAATATAGAGATGCTTGCTTTAACTGTTGCTAATCCTCTACATTAAATGACTGTGAAAGCTTTAACGACAATTTACTGATATTATTAATACAGGATTCTGTATTCTAGAGTAGAGATGATATCTTAAGTAGCTTAGAAAATTGATTTAATAATGAAGGATAATGGTCAGTTGAGAGCAAGCCTTCCCCATCCTGGGCTTAGTGGCCCATGATGGGCCATAATAGTGGCCCATGTTGGGCCATAAAGAGCTGTTTAGCAGAGTCTTATACTCATTCTTGTAAACAACTTATATTAAGTTGTAAGAGAGAAATTACAGTCATATATAAAATAAATTACTGAAATTGTGAGATAGTCACATTAGTTAGAGAGACTGGAACTTGTTAATGAAGGGTGACACCCTGGCCACCACACACTGTAGTTCACTCTACATCATCCTACGCTGGCACCCTCCTATCTTCAGTGACAGACATATTCGAGACTTATGTCAATATCTCCTTCCAAACGAGCATTAAAGAGACAGCCAAATCAGCGTTAGAATAGCAATATATGCAAGGTCAGGCTGAGGATTCAACAGGAAAAAAGACAATTCTCAGAGTAAAGAAAAACTTATTCTGACCAAAGAAATAGATTTGATTGACTTTACAAAATTCCTTGGGGTAATTTTCCATATACATATATATAATTTTGTAAAGTCAATCAAATCTATTTCTTTGGTCAGAATAAGTTTTTCTTTACTAGGAGAATTGTCTTAGCTAAGCAGAGTTCACCAAAAGCTGGAAACACACGAGAATAAGCGATTGTTATTTTTATTGTGGTAAGTCCATGCAGAGAGGAGACAGCTGGACGCAAGTAGACATACTCGTCCCTCTCCTCTCCTCTCCTCTCCTCTCCTCTCCTCTCCTCTCCTCTCCTCTCCCTCTCCCTTTCTTTTTTCCTGTTGAATCCTCAGCCTGACCTTGCGTATATTGATATTCTAATGCTGACTTGGCATAGGTAATAGGTAAAACGATATTTTGTCCTAAATAGCAACGATCTTCTTGCTGAATAAGGCAAGTGAAAATTTGTTTATGTAATAATTTCGTATAAATCGTTCAGAATCTAACGGAAAATAACATATTTCATTGTGTTTGTTTATTATTAAATTATTGTAAACTTATCTAAAATATATTTTTTGTTGGATTAAATTGGGTTTGTTACAGTAAGGTTAAGTAAGTTTTCTAAGGTGCTTTTGGTACAAAATTATTATTTTTTTCATTAACAAATAAAAAAAAAATATATCTTTAAATGTATAAGAGAAAATTTTAGAAAGGACTTAATTTCATATGAGTTCTTGTTAATTTACCAGTTTTACCTATTCGGCAAGACATCTATCTATCTATCTATCTATCTATCTATATATATATATATATATATATATATATATATATATATATATATATATATATATATATATATATATATATATATATATATATTTATTTATTTTATTATATACATCGGCCGATTCCCACCAAGGCAGGGTGGCCCGAAAAAGAAAACTTTCATCATCATTCACTCCATCACTGTCTTGCCAGAAGGGTGCTTTACACTACAGTTATAAAACTGCAACATTTACACCCCTCCTTCAGAGTGCCGGCACTGTACTTCCCATCTCCAGAACTCAAGTCCGGCCTGCCGGTTTCCTGAATCCTTCATAAATGTTACTTTGCTCACACTCCAACAGCACGTCAAGTATTAAAACCATATGCCTCCATTCACTCCTATCAAATACGCTCACACATGCTTGCTGGAAATCCAAGCCCTCGCACACAAAACTTCCTTTACCCCTCCTCCAACCTTTCCTAGGCCGACCCCTACCCCACCTTCCCTCCACTACAGATTTATACACTCTCGAAGTCACTCTGTCTCGTTCCATTCTCTCTACATGTCCAAACCACCTCAACAACCCTCCTCAGCTCTCTGGGCAATCGTTTTGGTAATCCCGCACCTCCTCCTAATTTCCAAACTCCGAATTCTCTGCATTATATTCACACCACACATTGACCTCAGACATGACATCTCCACTGCCTCCAGCCTTCTCCTCGTTGCAACATTCATCACCCATGCTTCACACCCATATAAGAGCGTTGGTATAACTATACCTCATACATTCCCTCTTTACTTCCATGGACAAGGTTCTTTGTCTCCACAGACTCGAAGTGCTCCACTCACCCTTTTCCCTCATCAATTCTATGATTCACCTCATCCTTCATAGACCCATCCGCCGACATGTCCACTCCCAAATATCTGAATACATTCACCTCCTCCATACTCTCTCCCTCCAATCTGATATCCAATCTTTCGTCACCTATTCTTTTTGTTATCCTCATCACCTTACTCTTCCTATATTCACTTTCAATTTTCTTCTTTTACACACCCTACCAAATTCATCCACCAACCTCTGCAGCTTCTCTTCAGAATCTCCCAAAAGCACAGTGTCATCAGCAAAGCAACTGTGACAACTCCCACTTTGTATTTGCTTCTTTATCTTTTAGCCCAACACCTCTTGCCAAGACCCTCGCATTCACTTCTCTTACAACCCCATCTATAAATATATTGAACAACCACGGTGACATCACACATCCTTGTCTAAGGCCCACTTTTACTGGGAAATAGTCCCTTCCCTCCTACACACTCTAACCTGAGCCTCACTATCCTCATAAAAACTCTTCACTGCTTTCAGTAACCTTCCTCCTATTCCATACACCTGCAACATCTGCCACATTGCCCCCTATCTACCCTATCATACGCCTTTTCCAAATCCATAAATGCCACAAAAACATCTTTACCCTTATCCAAATACTGTTCACCTATATGTTTCACTGTAAACACTTGGTCTACACACCCCTACCTTTCCTAAAGCCCCTTGTTCATCTGCTATCCTGCTTTCTGTTTTACTCTTAATTTTTCAATAATAACTCTACCATACACTTTACCAGGTACACTCAACAGACTTATTCCCCTATAATTTTTGCACTCTCTTTGTCCCCTTTGCCTTTATACAAAGGAACAATACACGCTCTCTGCCAATCCCTAGGTACCTTACCCTCTTCCATACATTTATTAAATAATAGCACCAACCACTCCAAAATTATATCCCCACCTGCTTTTAACATTTCTATCTTTATCCCATCAATCCCAGCTGCCTTACCCCTTTCATTCTACCCACTGCCTCACGAACTTCCCTACACCCACAACTGGCTCTTCCACACTCCTACAAGATGTTATTCTCCTTGCCCTACACACGAAATCACAGCTTCCTGTCGTCATCAACATTTAACAAATCTCAAAATATTCTCTCCATCTTCCCGATACCTCTAACTTCCATTTAATAACTCTCCTCTCCTATTTTTAACTGTCAAATCCATTTGTTCTCTAGGCTTCCTCAACTTATTAATCTCATTCCAAAACTTTTCTTATTTTCAACAAAATTTGCTGATAACATCTCACCCACTCTCTCATCTGCTCTCTTTTACATTGCTTCACCACTCTTTAACCTCTCTTTTTCTCTCCATATACTCTTCCTCCTTGCATCACTTCTACTTTGTAAAACCTCTCATATGCTAACTTTTCTCCCTTACTACTCTCTTTACATCATCATTCCACCAATCGCCCTCTTCCTCCCGCACCCACTCGCCTGTAACCACAAACTTCTGCTGAACACTCTAACACTACATTTTTAAATCTACCCCATACATTTTCGACCCCATTGCCTACACTCTCACTAGCCCATCTATCCTCCAATATACACACACATATATTTATTATTAACACATCGGCCGATTCCCACCAAGGCTGGGAGGCCAGTTCACTCCATCACTAATTTCATTCTACTTTCTGTTTGGTGTACTAGTACAACGGGCAGTATTTTATATTATTTTATATTATGAGGCCAGATTCGGCGAGAAACAGGAAACCTGACAGTGGGACCCGAACTTTACGAGTACAGTTATTGTGGTGGGCATTTTATCTTATATATAGCGAGATGTTGTGTGTGTGTGTGTGTGTGTACTCACCTATTTGTACTCAACTATTTTTGCTTACAGAGGTTGAGTCATAGCTCCTGGCCCCGCCTCTTCACTGATTGCTACTAGGTCCTCTCTCTCTCTCTGCTCCATGAGCTTTATCAAACCTCGTCTTAAAACTATTTATGGTTCCTGCCTCCACTACGTCACTTTCTCGGCTATTACACTTCCTGACAACTCTATGACTGAAGAAATACATCCTAACATCCCTTTGACTCATAGGAGTCTTCAACTTCCAATTGTGACCCATTGTTTCTTTGTCCCATCTCTGGAACATCCTGTCTTTGTCCACCTTGTTAATTCATCGCAGTATTTTATATGTCGTTATCATGTCTCCCCTGACCTTCTTTTCCTTCAGTTTCGTCAGGCCGATTTCCCTTAACTTTTCTTCGAGGGACAATTCCTTAGCTCTGGGACTAGTTTTGTTGAGAACCTTCGCACTTTCTCTAATTTCTTGACGTGCTTGACCAGATGTGGATTCCAAACTGGTGCTGCATTCTCCAATATGGGCTGACGTATATGGTGTACAGAGTCTTAAGCGATTGCTTACTGAGGTATCGGAACGCTATTCTTAGGTTTGCCAGACGCCCGTATGCTGCAGCAGTTATCTGATTGATGAGCGCCCCAAGATCTTTTTCCTTGAGTGAGGTTTGCAGTCTTTGGCCACCTAAACTATACTCAGTCTGCGGAGTATAGTTTAGGTCCAAGGACTGACCCCAGTGGAACCTCGCTCGTCACGGGCGCCCACTCTGACACCTCGTCACGTACCAGAACTCGTTGTTTCCTTAATGTCAGATATTCTCTGATCTATTACAGTGCCTTTCCTGTTATGTGTGCCTGATCCTTTAGCCCGAAGGACTAAAGGAGGAACTGTGTCGAAGGCCTACTTGCAGTCCAAGAAAATGCAGTCTATCCACTCCTCTCTCTCTCGTGTCTTACTTTTGTTACCTTGTCATAAAACTCACGTAGGTTTGTGATACAGCATTTTCCTTCCCTGAAGCCATGCTGGTTGTCGTTTATAAGCTTGTGTCTTTCTAGGTGCTCCACGAGTCTCCTCCTGATGATCTTCTCCATGACTTTTCATACTATACACGTCAGTGACACAGGTGTGTAGTTTAATGTCTCGTGTCTGTCTCCTTTCTTAAAAATTGGGACTACATTTGCCATCTTCCATACCTCAGGTAGTTGCCCAGTTTCAATTGATGTGGTGAAGATTTTCGGTAGTGGCACACACAGCATCTCTGCTCCCACTCT
The DNA here is from genome assembly GCA_009830355.1 of Cherax destructor. NCBI lineage: Eukaryota > Metazoa > Arthropoda > Malacostraca > Decapoda > Parastacidae > Cherax > Cherax destructor. The sequence continues at coordinate 120,658 of WNWK01005075.1, read as the reverse complement.
AAGGACCCACGGAGAGATGTTGTCTGGCCCCACCGCCTTTGAGCTATCAAGTTCACATAGCAGTTTCTTCTCCTCCTCTTCGGTTGTGTATTTCATCTAGCACTTTTTGGTGTACCTCCCTATTCTGAATTCCTGGAGTCCTTCCTGTCTCGACTGTAAATATTTCTTTAAATCTCATGTTGAGCTTCTCAATAACAAAAACATAAGGTGGGACCAAGTAAACCAAGTCCTAAATGATATAAACTGGGAAGATAGCCTAAGCATCACGGATCCTAACCTATGTCTAGAACATATTAACTCTGTGGCACTTGAGGTTTGCTCAAGGCAAATTCCCTTAAGGAAAAGGAGGAGAAGATGTAAACTATACAGGCGAAGGCAAAGAATAACAGAGCGGCTACAAGAGGCCAATATATCAGAAATACGTAGGGAGGCACTGGTCAGAGAAATAGCAAACATCGAATTAAAACTAAAGGAATCTTACAGGTATCAAAAAACGCGGGAAGAACTAAAAGCCATAAATGAAATTGAAAGAAACCCAGAGTATTTCTTTTCTTATGCCAAATCAAAGTCGTGAACAACATCCAGTATTGGGCCCCTACTAAAATGAGCTGGGTCCTACACAGATGACAGCAAGGAAATGAGTGAGTTACTAAAGTCCCAGTATGACTCAGTTTTTAGCGAGCCGCTAAGCAGACTGAAAGTTGAAGACCTAAATGAATTTTTTATGAGAGTGCCACAGAACCTGGTAGACGCAAGCCTATCTGACATTACCCTGACGCCACATGACTTCGAAAAGGCGATAAATGACATGCCCATGCACTCCGCTCCAGGCCCTGACTCATGGAACTCAGTGTTCATCAAGAACTGCTTTTAACATCCTATGGAGAGGGAGCATGGACACTGGGGTCGTCCCGCAGTTACTAAAAACAACAGACATAGCCCCACTCCACAAAGGCGGTAGTAAAGCAATAACAAAGAATTACAGACCAATAGCGCTAACGTCCCATATCATAAAAATCTTTGAAAGGGTTCTAAGAAGCAAGATTGCCACTCATCTAGACAACCATCAATTACACAACCCAGAGCAGCATGGGTTTAGAGCAGGTCGCTCCTGTCTGTCCCAACTACTGGACCACTACGACAAGGTCCTGGATGCTCTAGAAGACAAACAGAATGCAGATGTTTTATACACAGACTTTGCAAAAGCCTTTGATAAGTGTGACCATGGTGTGATAGCACACAAAATGCGTGATAAAGGAATAACAGGAAAAGTTGGCAGATGGATCTATAATTTCCTAACAAGTAGAACACAAAGAGTAGTAGTCAACAGAGTAAAGTCTGAGGCGGCTACGGTGAAAAGCTCTGTTCCACAAGGCACAGTACTCGCTTCCATCCTGTTCCTCATCCTCATATCGGACATAGACAGGGATATAAGAAACAGTGCCGTGTCTTCCTTTGCAGATGACACCCGAATCTGCATGACAGTGTCCACCATTGACGACACTGCAAGTCTCCAAGCAGACATCAACCAAATCTTTAAATAGGCTGCAGAAAACAATATGAAGTTCAATGATGAGAAGTTTCAATTACTCCGATATGGAAAACGTGAGGAAATCAAAATCTCATCTGAGTATAAAACAAATTCCAAAAACATAATAGAGCGAAAAACTAACGTCAAAGACCTGGGAGTGATCATGCCAGAGGATCTCACCTTCAAGGACCATAACACTGTAGCAATCGCATCTGCCAGAAAAAAGACAGGATGGATAATGAGAACCTTCAAAACCAGGGATGCCAGTCCCATGTTGACACTTTTCAGGTCGCTTGTTCTATCTAGGCTGGAATATTGCTGCACACTAACTGCACCTTTCAAGGCAGGTGAAATTGCTGACCTAGAAAATGTACAGAGAATCTTCACGGCACGCATAACTGCAATAAACCACCTCATTTACTGGGAACGCTTGAAGTTGCTAAACCTGTACTCCGTGGAACGCAGGCAGGAGAAATACATTATTATATACACTTGGAAAATCCTAGAGGGATTAGTACCAAACTTGCACACGAGTGTCACTCCCTACGAAAGCAAAAGACTCGGCAGACGATGTAACATCCCCTCAATGAAAAGGAGGGGGTGCCACTAGCACGTTGAGAGACAACACAATAAGTGTCAGGGGGATCACCAACAGACCCCTGGCTGTCTTCAAGCAGGCACTGGACAGGCACCTACAGTCGGTGCCTGACCAGCCAGGCTGTGGTTCGTACGTTGGACTGCGTGCGGCCAGCAGTAACAGCCTGGTTGATCAGGTTCTGATCCAACATGAGGCCTGGTCACAGACCGGGCCGCAGGGGCGTTGACCCCTGGAACTCTCTCCAGGTAAACTCCAGGTAAACTCACATACATCTTGGTCGCTTATTGAGAACTCCCCACCTTCCTTACTCAGCCTGATTACCTGGTCCTTGATTGTTGTTTTCCTCCTGATGTGGCTATACAATAGCTTCGGGCCAGACTTGACTTTCGATGCTATGTCATTTTCGTATTGTCGCTGAGCCTCCCTTCTTATCTGTGTGTATTCGTTTCTGGCTTTTCTTTTAATGGGCCCTTTATCTTCTGTACTTTTTCTATTCTCTAGTGCACTTAGATTTTATCTCCCTACACCTTTGAGAGAACCAAGGACTCGTTATGGTCTTCCCATTATATCTGTTTCCCTTGGGAACAAACCTCTCCTCTGCCTCCTTGCATTTTTTGTCACATAGTCCATCAATTCTTTTACTGGTTTTCCTGCCAATACTCTCTCCCCCTGAACGTCTTGCAGGAATTTCCTCATGCTTGTGTTGTTCCCCCTTTTGTAGTTAGTTTTTTCCTGCCCTATTCCTGCTACCCTCTCCACTTGTAGCTAAACTATGTAATCAAAGCACAGAACCACATGATCACTAGCTCCAAGGGGCATTTCGTACGTAATATTCTCGATGTCCAAACTACTCAAGGTGACTACTAGGTCCAGTCTTGCAGGATCATCCTCACCTCTCTCTCTCTGGCAGTGTCTCTAACATGCTGATACATGAGGTTTTCCAGTACCACATCCATCATCTTGGCTCCCCATGTTTGGGGACCCCCATGGGGCTCCAGGTTTTCCTCGTCAGTCTCCTTGTAATTGAAATCACCCATAACTAGAAACTTTGCTCTCCCCATGTGAGCTCTTCTGGCCACCTCGGCTAGTGGGTCTACCATTGGTCTGTTGCTTTCGTCGTATTCTTCTCTTGGCCTCCTGCAGTTCTGTGGTGGGTTGTACATTACTTCAATTACCACCTTATGGCCCTCAGACTGGATTGTTCCTACTATGTAGTCCCTTTCGCCCATTCCATCCATTACTTCCATTTCCTCAAATCCCCACCAGTTTTTTAATGAGCAATGCGACTCCTCCTTCCCCTCTGCTTCCTCTATCTTTCCTGAGAATTTGACATCCAGATGTAAAGATTGCATCTGTTATCATCCTTAAGAGTTTCGTTTCTTTGAGTGCCACTCCTTACATTTATTTGATATTCTGCATTTGTATACCAAACCATCAACTTCTTTTCTAAAACTGTGGTGAGGGAGGTACGTTGGGGTTGGGGAAGGGGGAGACCTAATGAGGAACTATGGGTGGTTGCTGTGAAGGTGGAGTTTGTAATGAGGTGGGTGGGAGCATTGGGTATGGCATGTGTGTTTTGGGTTAGAATGTTTGGTTGCATTGGGGTTGTCCTGGTTCGGGGGCTACTGTAGGTGGTTGTGAGGGAGGTTGTATTTGAACTTCCTCCTGAGTCTGGGTTCTCTCTATCCCTCCTTCTTAAGCTTTATCAAACCTCGGCTTAAAATTATGAATGGTTTCTGCCTCCACTACGCCACTTGCCAGACTATTCCACTTCCTGATAACTCTACGACTTAACAAATATTTCCTAATATCCCTTTAACTCATCTGAGTCCTCAACTTCCAATTGTGACCTTTTGTTTCTGTGTCCCATCTCGGTATTATACTCACCCAAAGACCATTTTCCTTAAGTGAGGCTTGCACTCTTTGTCTTCCTAAACTATACTCTGTCTGTGGTTTCTTTTGCCTTTCCTCGACCTTCATTACTTTGCATTTGACGGGGTTTTATTCTCCTCATTAACTTCACATCATCTGCAAACAGGCACACTTCTGTGTCTATTCCTTCCGTCATGCACTGGTCCTAGGACTGCTGCCTGTGGAACCCCGCTCGTCACAGGCGCCCATTCTGGCACCTCATCACGTACTATGACTCGTTGTTGCCTCCCATTCAGGTATTCTCTGATCCATTGCAGTGCCTTTCCTGTTATGTGTGCAAGATTCTCTAGCTTTTGAACTAATCTCGTGTGAGGAACTGTGTCTAAGGCCTTCTTGCAATCCAAGAAAATGCAACCTACCAACCCCTCTCTCTCGTGTTTTACTTCCAATACCTTGTCATAAAACTCCAGTAGGTTTGTGACATAGGATTTTCTTTCCCTGAATCCGTGCTGGTTGTCGTTTATAAGCTTGTGTCTTTCTAGGTACTTCACCAATCACCTCCTAATAATCTTCTCCATGCTTTTGAATACTATACACATCAGTGACACTGGTCTATTGTTTAGTGCCTCGTGTGTGTCTCCTTTCTTAAAAATGGGGACTACATTTGCAGTGTCTCTGCTCCCTCTTTAAGAACCCATGGAGAGATATTGCCCAGTCCCACAGCCTTTAGAGTATGAAGTTGACTTAGCAGCTTCTTCACCTCCTCCTCGGTTGTGTATATTTCATCCAGCAGTTGTTGGCATATCCCTTGTTGGTGTAACCCCCTATTCTGACTTCCTGGAGTCGTTTCTGTCTGCACCGTAAATACTTCCTTAAATCTCATGTTGAGCTCTTCACATACTTCTTGGTCGTTTCTTGTGAGCTGCCCACCTTCTTTCTTCATCATGATTACCTGGTCCTTGACTGTTGTCTTCCTCCTGATGTGGCTATATAAGAGCTTCCTGTCAGACTTTCGATGCTATGTCGTTTTCATAGTGTCTCTGGGCCTCCCTCCTTATCTGTGCATACTAGTTTCTTACTCTCCAACTAATCTCTTTATTTTCCTGGGTCTTTTGTCTTCTATATTTTTTCCATTCACTGCCTGTCTACACCTTTGGGTAAATCAAGGGCTCGTTATTGTCTTCCCATTATTTCTGTTGCCAATGAGAACAAATCTTTCCTCAGCCTCCTCCTGCAGAAAGTTCCTCATGCCTATGAAGTCCCCCCTTTTGTAGTTTGGCTTTTCACATCCTACTCCTGTTACCCTCTCCACTTGTAACTCTACTATGTATTCAAAGCTCAGAACCACGTGATCACTAGCTCCGAGGGGCCTCTCATTCATGATGCCCAAGCTACGCAGGGTGAATACGAGGTTCATTCTTGCTGGTTTATCCTCACCTCTCTCTCTGGTAGTGTCCCTAACTTGTTGATACATGAGATTTTCCAGTTCTCCATCCATCATTTTGACTCTTGCAACTCCTGGTTCTCCCAATCAATCTCCTTGTGACTGAAATCACCCATAACTAGTAACTTTGCTGTACCCATGTGAGCTCTTCTAGCCACCCCAGCAAGTGTATCCATCATTGCTTTGTTGCTCTCTTCATATTCTTCTCTTGGCCTCCTGCAGTTCTGTGGCTGGTTGTATATCACTGCAATGACTACCGTATGTCCCCAAGACTGAACTGTACTTACTATGTAGTCTCTTTCACTCATTTCGTCCATTCCTTCCATTTCTTCAAATCCCCATCGGTTTTTAATGAGCAGTGCAACTCATCCTCACCCTCTGCTCCCTCTATCTTTCCTCAGGATATGATATCCAGGTTATCATCCCAGCGAGTTTCGTTTCTGTGAGTGCTATGATGTCTAGGGATGTCTCCTTGATTCTTTCATGCCACTCCTCAAATATATTTGATATTCTATTCTCATTTGTATACCAAACCTTCATCTTCTCTTCTAAAACTGTGGTCTAGGGTGAACGTTTGGGTTGGGGGAGTGGGAGACCTGTCAGGGAACTATGGGGGATTGCTGTGGGGGTGGAGTTTGTGATGATGGGGTGGGGGCAGTGGGTACGTTGTGTGGGTTTTGGGTTAGAGTGTTTTGTTGCATTGGGGTTGCCGTGGTTGAGGTCCTTCTGTAGGGGGTTCTGAGGAAGGAAGTATTTGTTCGTATTCCTGAGTCTGGGTTCTCCTGCTCATTTCTGTCTTTGGCTCTCTTTCCTCCTTGTGTCTTTGTACCCTCTCTTACAGTTTCTGCCTTTCTTCTTGTGTTTTGTCTTGGTCGAGATACACCCTCCGGTATTTCAGCATGTTAATTAGTTGTGCTTGCTCCCGCAGGATCCTGTTTTGAGCCTATTCTGCCTTGAATATCACTTTGACTGGCTGTTTTTTTTTCTTCATGCAAACCACCCTATTTTTCTCTTGCGAACCACCCTTGCAAACCATTCTATTGTCGACTGGGTCTTGTCATCCTCTCCTATTGCATTCATGATACTTTAAATTGTTTTTTTCTCTTCCTGTCTTCTTGCTTCATAAGTTTCCTCATTCATCTTCCTGGAGCCCGTAAACAAAAATTGACCTCTGCCTCCTCCCACTGCATTTGCCTTTACATCCCCTGAGTCGATTTAGTTGCCTCCATTGCAACGTTCCTTCCCTTCAATCTCTTCTTTGTCTTATGTCCCTTTGTTCAGTGGTCTGTCATTTTCCCTTCCCATATTTTCCTGGGCACTGCTTTGGTCTGTTACGGCCTCTACATATAACTTATTTCCTTCATTTTCTTCAGTCCCCTCGTTTGATACTGATGTGCTCCTTGTCTATTCCCGGACTCCACGGTGGTCTGATAGGGCCTCCATGTACAGTATAACTACTTTGGTCATTACAGTTAACTCGCTTTTGACTCATGTAGCAGTTCCTGATGTCATACCTATACAATTCTTTGCTTTTTTGGACTGTTTTGGATTATTTAGTTCCTCTTCTTAGCTCTGTATCTTGCTTCTGCTGCTGTGGCTTGTAGCTCCCATTTCCTGATCTCTGCAGCTATCCTCTCTCCCAGGCTCATCCAATAATCCTCTGGTTCTTCGTCCTACTCCTTGGCAACCCATTTTATTTTATTTTTTTTCCACCACAGAAAGAAAAATTTCTGTGGTTTCGTGTGGTCTTTCATGAATGTGTGTGTGTGTGTGTGTGTATCTGTATTCACCTAGTCGTGGTTGCAGGGGTCGATTCATAGCTCCTTGCCCCGCCTCTTCACTGGCCGCTACTGGGTCATGCTCCCTGCTCCATGAGTTTTATCATACCTCTCCTTAAAGCTATGTATGGAACCTGCCTTCACTACATCGCTTCCCAAGCTATTCCACTTCCCGACCACTCTATGACTGAAGAAATACTTCCTAACATCCCTGTGATTCATTTGAGTCTTCAACTTCCAACTGTGTCCCCTTGTTGATGTGTCCCATCTCTGGAACATTCTGTCTCTGTCCACCTTGTCTATTCCTCTCTGTATCTTATATGTCGTTATCATGTCCCCCCTATCTGTGTGTGTGTTAGTTAGTTACCATTTTGTCCTAGGCACATGTCGATTAGACACTAGGCCTGTTGTATGTGTGTGTGTGTGTGTGTGTGTGTGTGTGTGTGTGGAACATTCTGTCTCTGTCCACCTTGTCTATTCCTCTCTGTATCTTATATGTCGTTATCATGTCTTCCCTATCTGTGTGTGTGTGTGTGTGTTACCATTTTGTATTAGGCACATGTCGATTAGACACTAGGCCTGTTGTATGTGTATGTGTGTGTGTGTGTGTGTGTGTGTGTGTGTGTAAGGAAACACTTAGAAATGTTTTCGCCCCGCCGGGAATTGAACCCGTGTGTGTGTGTGTGTGTGTGTGTGTGTGTGTGTGTGTGGAGGTGTTTCTTGGAGGAAGGGAGAGGGGGAGGGAGGTAGGGAGTTGGAAGAAGGATAGAGAGTGGCAGGGGGAGACAGTAGCTGAGGGGGATTGAGATGGGGGAAGGATAGGGAGTAAGGGGAGAGAGGGGGAAAGGAAGAGAGGGAAAGGCAAAAGGGGGGAGAGGGGTGTGATTGCGTGTTTGGGTCTGGCTGCGTTTTTGTGTGTGTGTGTTCGGGTGTGGGCAGGAGGAGTGTAAAGTGTGGGATAGTGTGAGGGAGCGTGTGTGTTGTAGAGGGTGGTTAGAGTGTAGAGTGTGTGTACTCACATATATGTGATTGTAGGGGTCGATTCATAGCTCTTGGACCCACCTCTTCACTGGTCGATACTAAGTATCATTCTCCCTGCTCCATGAGCTTTATCATACCTCTTCTTAAAGCTATGTATGGAATTTGCCTCCACTACTTCACTCTCCAGATTAATCCACTTCCTGACAACTCTAAGGCTACAGAAATACTTCCTAACATCCATTTGACTCATAAGGGTTTTCAAATTGTCAATTCCTCTCAGTATTTTATATGTCGTTATCATGTACTCCCTATCCCTCCTATCCTCTAGTGTCATAAGGATGAGTTCCCTTAATATCTTCTCGCAAAACATACCCTTCAGTTTCGGGACTAATTTTGTTGCCAACGTTTGTGCTTTCTCCAATTTCTTGACGTGTTTGACTAAGTGTGGGTTCCATGCTGGTGCTCCATACTCCAGTATGGGCCTGACTTACTGTTACGAGTTTGGTTGACTCGTAATTTAAATAAAATGTCCTGGCTCCTAAAGGGTAAATGACCTGACAAGTCTAGGGGCATTTAAACTACATTGAAAAAAACAGCAACTCTAGGGACAGATTGTACCAACATTTTACATCTTTAATAACAATAATTATTATAAGGAGGACATAAAAGCTCAAGGTCTAGTGTGTCACACATCAGAAGGGAAGTATGCTAGACATGAGGAGGTCAATGACATCATAAAGAGAAGCCTCGCCACAGCCCGTTGCCCAGCTCAACGGGAACCCCAAGTGCAGAGGTCTGATGGAAGTCAAAAGCGTCCTGATAGAGCCACCATGCTACCCTGGAAGGATGGTAAGCAGATTGCTTGGGACTACACCTGTGCTGCCACATTGGCAGACACCTACCTGCCACACTCCTTAGCCGAAGGGGGTGGAGCTGCCAGCCACAGGGAGACCCAGAAGACCCGCAAATATGAAGACCTTCCCTCTTGCTATAACTTCATCCCAATAGGGTCGGAGACCCATGGAGCATGGGGCAAGTGTGCTCTAAAGTTTCTCAAGGAGCTGGGTGGAAAACTCATCATAGAAAGCAAGGACCACAGGGCGACCGGCTTCCTCTTTCAGAGACTCAGTGTTGCGATCCAAAGGGGAAATGCCTGCAGCATTCAGGGCACGCGGCCCACTGCCGGGGAGCTGGACGAAGTATTTGACATGTATTTTGACAATGTATTTTGTCTTGAAACAAATTTTATATATATTTAATAAAATATGGGGTGGTAGGGGAAGTTGAATATTCATATCGCTTCAGAAAGACATCTAAATATTCTTCCTTGAAGCCTTTTTATCCACTTCTCTCCGAGGCTATGGGACCCACAATTTACACCAGAGGTGGACCCCTATTCTATATATATATATATATGTATATATATATTATATATATATATATATATATATATATATATATATATATATATATATATATATATATATATATATATATATATATATATATATATATATTAATCATAAAATATATACAACCTACACTCTACTGCATTAGCACACTAGCACACTGCTACTAGTGAGAAAACAATATATACACCTTTATAAACAGGGAGGCTCCATTTCATACACCCTCCCTCCTCTTCGGCTGCTCTTCCTACCAGCCGGCAAAAACACCATCCCAGTACTGTCCAAAAATTAAACAGGCCTCTGCTCACTAGGGCTTTTTAGGTAAACATGAGAGCACTTAAAACAATAAAATGACCTATGGTATAAACTTACAAAAAACACCATCCCTACAAAACACAAACCGTGATGTATTAGGACATCTTGTTGCAGGTGCTGTGCCCCACCGAATGACACTCTAAGGCCACTCTGGTCAGGCCACTCTGCCTGACCAGGAATAATAAGCGTCTGGTTTCAGTACAATCCTGGAACTATGGACCATTGTTTTTTATATATATATTTTTTAATACTGTATACCGTAATATGTACACGGTGTACAATGTCGTGAATGATTCCTTGCTCAGATGTCGAAATGCTATTTTCAGATTTGCCAAGCACCCATTTGCTGCAGCAGTTATTTGATTGATGTGTGTCTCAGGGGACATGTTCGTTATAATGCTTACCCTAAGATCCATTTCTTTATGTGAGTTTGAAGCCTTTGATCCCCTAACCTGTACTCCGTCTGCGGTCTTCATTGTCATTCCCCAATCTTCATGACTTTGCACTTACTGGGGATAAACTCCAGGAGCCATTTGTTGGACCAGACTTGTAGTCTGTCCAGATCCCCTTGTAATCTTAGCTGATCCTCGCCCGCTTGTATTCTCTTCGTTAGTTTCACATCATCAGCGAACAGCGACACTTCTGAATCTATTCCTTCGTTCACGTCATTCACGTATACAAGAAACAGCACCGAATCTAGTACTGACCCTTGTGGAACCCCACTCGACACATGCGCCCACTCTGACACTTCATCACCTACCAACACTCGTTGTTTCCTTCCTGTCAGATATTTCCTGATCCATTGCAGTACTTTCACTATTATTCTTGCCTACTCTTCTAATTTTTGTACCAGTTTCTTGTGTGGTACTGTGTCAAAAACCTTCTTGCAGTCCAAAAAGATGCAATCTACCCATCCCACTTTCTCCTGTCTTACTTCTGCTACCTAATCATAGAACTCAAATAGATTTGTAACACAGAATTTCACACCTCTGAAGCCATGCTGATTGTCATGAATGAGTCCAATCCTTTCAATGTGCTCCACCACTCTTCTCCTGATCATCTTTTCCATGAATTTACATACTATGCAAGTCAGTGATACTGGTCTGTAATTTAACGCTGCTTGTCTGTCTCCTTTCTTAAAAAGTGGAACTACATTTGCTGTCTTCCACGCCTCAGGCAAGTGCCCAGTTTCGATAGATTTATTAAAGATTGCTGCTAGTGGCACGCATAGTTCCTCTGCTCCTACTCTTAGTATCCATGGAGATAAGTTATCTGGACCCACCGCCTTAGATGTATCTAGTTCAACTAGCAGTTTCTTCAACCCCTCCTTGGATGTGTGTATTGTGTCCAGCACCTGCTGGTGCACCCGACCTCCACAGTTTGCTGGAAGCATTTCTGTCTCTATTGTGAATACTTCTCTAAATCTTGTGTTAAGATCATCACATACTTCCTGGTTACTCTTTGTGAGCTCCCCTCATTTCCTCAGCCTGATTACCTGGTCCTTGACTGTTGTTTTTCTCCTAATGTGACTGTATAACAACTTTGGTTGAGATTTGGCTTTTGATGCTATGTCGTTCTCGTATTGCCTTTGGGCCTCTCTCCTTACCCCTGCATATTCGTTTCTTGTTCTTCTGCTCAACTCTTTGTTTTCTTGACTTCCTTGCCTTCCATACTTTTTCCATGCTCTGACACACATGGCTTTCGCCTCTTTACACCTCCAGTTAAACAATGGGCTCACTCTGGTCTTACCATTTTTTCTCTTACCCTTTGGTATGATCTTCTCGTCTCCCTCCCTGCACTTAGTGGTTACTAGTTCCATCATTTAATTTACTGTCTTTTCCTCTAGTTCCCTTACCCACTGCACTTCATGAATGTATAAGATGGAAGGGGGAGAGGAATGGGTGGATTACTACTCATCCCTACCCTCCCATCCCTAGTTTTCTCTCTTCTCATGCCTATGTAGTTCCCTTTCTTGAAGTTTGTCTTCTCTCCTCCTTCTCGTGCTGCTGCATTCTCCACTGTTAACTCTACAAGGTATTCAAAACTTAGGACATGGTGATCACTAGCACCAAGGGGTCTTCCGTGTGTGACATCCCCTATGCCTGAACTATTCAAGGTGAAAATGTGATCTAGTCTTCCTGCAACATCCTCTCCTCTCTCTCTGGTTTTATCCCTAACATGTTGGTGCATGAAGTGTGTGTGTATGTATGTAACTGTGTGTGTGTGTGTGAGTGTGTGTGTGTGTACTCACCTAGTTGTGGTTGCAGGGGTCGAGTCATAGCTCCTGTGTTTGTGTGTGTGTGTGTGTGTGTGTGTGTGTGTGTGTGTGTGTGTGTGTGTGTGTGTATACTCACCTAGTTGTGGTTGCAGGGGTCGTGTCACAGCTCTTGGCCCCGCTTCTTTGCTGGTCGGTACTAGGTCACTCTCTCTGCTCCATAAGCTTTATCATACCTCTTCTTAAAGCTCTGTATAGATCCTGCCTCTATTACATCATATTCCAGGCTATTCCACTTCCTGAGAACTCTGAATGATGAAATACTTCTTAACATTCCTGTGACTCATCTGAGTCTTCAACTTCCAGTTGTGACCCCTTGTTGCTGTGTCCTATCTCTGGAACATCCTGTCTCTGTCCGCCTTGTCGATTCCTCTAAGTATTTTATATGTCGTTATCATATGCCCCGTATATCTCCGGTCCTCCAGTGTCGTCAGATTGATTTCCCTTAACCTCTCCTCGTAAGGCATATCCCTCAGATCCGGGAATAGTCTTGTTACGAACCTTTGCACTTTCTCTAGTTTCCTTAAGTGTTTGGCTAGTTGGGGGTTCCAAACTGGTGCTGCATACTCCAATATAGGCCTAACATACACGGTGTACAGGGTCCTGAATGATTCCTTATTGAGATGTCGGAATGCTGGTCTTAGGTTTGCTAGGAGCCCATATGCTGCAGCAGTTATTTGGTTGATGTGCGCCTCAGGAGATGTGCCCGGTGTTACACTCACCCCAAGATCCTTTTCCTTGAGTGAGGTTTGTAGTCTCTGGCCCCCTAGACTATACTCCGTGTGCGGTCTTCTTTGCACTTCCCTAATCTTCATGACTTTGCGCTTAGCGGGGTTGAACTCCAGGAACCAGTTGCTGGACCAGGCCTGCAGCCTGTCCAGATAACTTTGTATTTCTTCCTGGTCTTTATTCGGTTGAATTCTTCTCCTCAACTTTACATCATCTGCAAACAAGGACACTTCTGAGTCTATTCTTTCCTTCATGTCGTTCACTAATACAAGAAACAGCACCGGTCCTAGGACTGACCCCTGTAGAACCTCGCTCGTCACAGGCGCCCACACCGACACCTCGCCACATACTATGACTCGCTGTTGTCTTCCTGACAGGTATTCCCTGATCTATTGGAGTGCCTTTCCTGTTATCCCTGCCTGGTCCTCCAGCTTTTGCACTAACCTCCTGTGAGGAACTGTGTCAAACGCCTTCTTACAGTCCAAGAAAATGCAATCTACCCACCCGTCTCTCTCTTGTCTTACTGCTGTCACCCTGTCATAGAACTCCAGTAGATTTGTGTCATACGATTTCCCATCCCTGAAACCGTGCTGGCTGTCATTGATAAACTCATTCCTTTCTCGGTGCTCCCCCAGTCTTCTCCTAATAATCTTCTCCATGACTTTGCATACTATACATGTCAGTGACACTAGTCTGTAGTTTAATGCTTCGTGTCTGTCTCCTTTTATTAAAATTAGGACTACGTCTGCTGACTTCCATACCTCAGGTAGCCGTCCTGTTTCGATAGATGTAATGAAGATTGATGTCAGTGGTACACATGGCGCCTCTGCTCCCTCTCTCAGGACCCATGGAGAGATGTTATCCGGCCAAATAGCCTTTGAGGTATCTCGCTCGCTCAGCAGCCTCTTCACTTCTTCCTCAGTTGAATGTATTGTGTTCAACACTTGATGGTGTACCCCACCTCTCTGTCTTTCTGGAGTCCCTTCAGTCTTCTCTGTGAACACTTCTTTGAACCTCGTGTTGAGCTCCTCACATACTTCGCGGTCATTTCGTGTGAACTCCCCTCCTTCCTTCCTCAGGCTTATCACCTGGTCCTTGACTGTTGTTTTCCTCCTGATGTGGCTGTACAATAGCTTCGGATCAGATTTGGCTTTCGCTGCTATGTCGTTTTCGTATTGTCGTTGAGCCTCTCTTCTTACCTGTGCAAATTCATTTCTGGCTGCTCTACTTGTTCTCCTGAGTACTTTGTCTCCTATACTTCTTCCATTCTCTTGGGTGAACCAAGGGCTCATCCTGGCTTTCTCGTTGTTTATGTTACCCTTGGGTAGAAATCTCTCCTCCGCTTCTTTCCATATTCTTGTCACATATTCCATCATCTCGTTTACTGACTTTCCTGCCAGTTCTCTATCCCACTGAACCCCATGAAGGAAATTTTTCATGCCTGTGTAGTCCCCTCTCTTGTAGTTTGGCTTCATTTGTCCTGCCCTTCCTGCTTCCCTCTCCACTTGTAACTCTACTATGTATACGAAGCTCAGAACCACATAGTCACTTGGCCCAAGGGGTCTTTCGTATGTGATGTCCTAAGTGTCTGCACTACTCGAGGTGAATACTAGGTCCAGTGTGTGTGCGTGTGTGCGTGTGAGTGTTTGCTTATGTGTGTTTGTGAACTCACCTATTTGTGGTTGCAGGGGTCGAGACTCAGCTCCTGGCGCCGCCTCTTCACTGACCGCTACTGGGCCTTCTCTCTCCCTGCTCCGTGTGCTTTATCACACCTCGTCTTAAAACTATATATGGTTCCTGCCACCACTAGGTCACTTGCCAGACTATTCTATGACAATTCTATGACTAAAGAAATACTTCCTAGCATCTATTTGACTCATCTAAGTCTTCAACTTTCAATTGTGACCCCTTGTTCTGTGTCCCATCTCTGGAACATCATGTGTCTTTTCACCTTGTCAATTCCTCGCAGTATTTTGTATGTTGTTATCATGTCTCCTCTAACCCTCCTGTCCTCCAGTGTCGTTGGACATTTCCCTTAGCTCTGGAACTAGCCTTCTTGCAAACGTTTGCACTTTCACTAATTTCATGACGTGCTTGACCAGGTGTGGGTTTCAAACTGGCGCTGCAAACGATTTTTTACGTAGGTATCGGAACGCTATTTTCAGGCTTGCCAGGTGCCCAAACCTGAGAGTGTGTGTGTGAATTAGTTACCATTTTGTCCTAGGCACATGTCGATTAGACACTAGGCCTGTTGTATGTGTGTGTGTGTGTGTGTAACTAACTGAATGGCAATACAGTTTATTTATAAAACACATTAGTATCCAGTCACTGATCTAATGCTTTACTGAGCAGGACAAATTTCATCCCTGCTGAATAAGTTAACTCCATCACTCTATTCCTTCTTTTTACTTTTGAAAAATCGATTCTGCGTCCACCTGGCGAAGAAGAATGGTGCATGTAACATTCATTGGCACACCCACTTTTTACGCTTTGCTCGACTGCATTAAATTTTGTTATTATGTCTCCTGGATGTAATGTAGTGGCGTGCAGAGCCGGAACAAGACGCCACAAATATTACTGCTGGAGCCAATGTTCTCATTTTTCTTTTGTGTTAGGCAAGTGTATCGTTATAATTAAAATAGCGGTAATAATAATAATAATAATAATAATAATTATACTACTACTACTACTACTACTACTACTACTACTACTACTACTAATAATAATAATAATAATAATAATAATAATACAAATAATAATAATAATAATAATAATAATAATAATAATAGGTAGAAGAAGAGGAAGAAGAATATTATTATTATTATTATTATTATTATTAATCTTATTTTATTACTGATTACTTCAGTAACAATAAAAAAGGCTCCATCTGCCTGTCATCAATAAAAGTCTATATAGGTAATTTCCAAATTAAATGCACTTAAAAAGAAAAAAAAAGTGTTAAAGCGAGTAATTCACCATTCATATGTTAAAGAGTTGCTCACTTGTTATCATTTTAGCTCTATTTAATATATCTTTTGAATTCTAACCAATCCTTAATATACTTTAAGTAACACGTTGTAACTAAATCCATAAACGTGGAAACAACAATATATAGAGACGAATTTCTGGCTTGCATTTTTTTCTAAAATCTTTGACAAGATAATATAAACGAATAAATAATTTTTTTGACAAAATTAAATATTATTAAATCATGCAGGCCAGGGGAAAAGTGCTAATGACACTCCCATAAAGATGCAAGACTTTCTCTATTCACCTCTAGCAAATAATGAATATGCATTACGACTCTTAATTGATCTCACAGGATATATGACCTGTGAGACTTATTTCCTTCAGAATATCTATATGCTGTGCGTTTATTTTATAGCCCATTTAAGTATTCTTATCTGGGGGTGAACATGTAGTGGGTAAGCTTTGAACCTCATTAACTAACCAACCAATTGATCTATGAGAAGCTTATGGCATTGTAGAACTCCTTCTTGTTCCTGGAACTAGAGCATAGTGGAATCAGAGGTCATGCTAACACGTACATAAAAATCTACCTTACAGTTAGACGTCAGCATGTGACAATTAATGACACTGCCTTATTAACCCAAACTGTCAACATAGGAGTGCCCCAGGAAAGTGTCCGTGGTCCACTATTATTCCTTATTCTAACAAATAGCTTCATAAAACTTAAAGTCATATTTGCAGACAACACAATATTCGTCCAATCAAATTCAGATCCTCTTGTCCTCAACAGCACAGTCAATGAGAGTCTCGTACAGATGACTACTTGGATGACAATAAACAAACTCTCAATATTGACAAATCCTTCCACATGTTATTCGAGAGCAAAAATTATAGTACTCAAATTAAAGAAATACTAATTAATTTACACAGACAGACAAGGCAAAAATTCTAAGGTAAACAACTTGACTGCACCCTGAAACAGCACTCACAGTCAACACATATCTAAGAAAATTTCAAAAACTTTTGCACGCCATCTAAAATTCGCTATTACAGAGGCAGTATAATCAGTATATCCTACTCTCTAATAAATCCATACCTCACTTATGGTATGTATGCTTGGGATATATAACCCATTATTACCCAACATATATAATATATATATATATATATATATATATATATATATATATATATATATATATATATATATATATATATATATATATATATATATATATATATATATATATATATATATATATGGGATACGGCCGACTTGTTGAAAAAAAAATATCTATATATATATATATATATATATTTGTAATCACGAACGAGTGGTATTTAATCAATAACAACACTGCAACTAGCCGAGGACTCGAACCCGTGTCGTTTTAGCCCACCTCATGGTGAACGATAATTCACGACGCTCTAACCCACGGGAACATCCAATCCTAGGAATAGGTGGTCACTTGGTGGTCCAGCTCCCTCTTGAAGGCAGCCAGGAGCCTATCGGTAATTCCCCTTATGTATGGTGGGAGGCTGCTGAACAGTCTTGGGCCCAGGACACTTAGGGTGTTTTCTCTTAGTGTACCAATGGCGCCCCTACTTTTCATTGGGGGTATTTTGCACCACCTACCCAGTCTTTTACTTTCGTACGGAGTGATTTCTGTGTGCAGATTTGGGACCATTCCTTGTAGGATTTTCCAAGTGTAGATTATGATATATCGCTCTAGCCTGCTTTTCAGGAAGTACAAGTGCTTCCAAGCATTCCCAGTAGTTGAGGTATTTGATAAAACTAATATGTGCAGTAAAGGTTCTCTGTACACTCTCTAGATCTGCAATTTCACCTGCTTTGAAAGGAAATGTTAATGTACAGCAATATTCCAGTCTAGAGAGAACAAGTGATTAGAAAAGGATCATCACTGGCTTGGCATCTCTGGTTTTGACCGTTCTCATTATCCATCCTATTATTTTCTTTTCAGTTGTGATCGTGGCACTGTTGTGATCCTTGAAAGTGAGATCCTCAGACATTACCACTCCCAGGTCCCTCACATTATTTTTCCGCTCTATTGAATGATCAGAGTTTGTAGTATATGTACTCAGTTTTAGTTATTATCTCCTCCAGTTTTCCATAATGGAGTAGTTGTAATTTGTCTTCATTGAACATCATATTGTTTTCCGTTGCCCATTGTTAAACTTGGTTTATATCTTCTTGGAGGTTAACTGTGTCCTCAATAGATGACAGTCTCATGCAGATCCTAGTATCGTCTGTAAAGGATGACACGGTGCTGTGGATTACATCTCTGTCTATGTCTGATATGAGGATGAGGAAGAGGATGGGGGCGAGTACTGTGCCTTGTGGAACAGAGCTTTTCACTATGGCAGCTTCCGATTTAACTCTGTTGACCATTACTCTTTGTGTTCGATTGGTTATAAGGATGAAGATCCATCTCCCCACTTTGCCAGTTATTCCTTTAGCACGTATTTTGTGTGCTATTACGCCATGATCGCACTTGTCAAAGGCTTTTACAAAGTCTGTGTATATTACCTCTGCATTCTGTTTTTCTTCCAGTGCATCCAAGACCATATCATAGTGATCCAGTAGTTGCGAGAGGCAGGAGCGACCTGCGTAGAACCCATGTTGCCCTGGATTGTGCAGGTTTTGGGAATCCAAGTGGTTTGCAATCGTGCATCTTAGCACTTTTCCAAAGATTTTTATGATGTGAAACGTTAAGACCTATTGGTCTATAGTTTTTAGCTATTGCTTTGCTGCCACCTTTATGGAGTGGGGCTATATCCGTTGTTTTTAGTGACTGGAATTTCACCCATGTCTAAGCTCCTTCTCCATAGTACACTTAGGGCCCACGAAAGGGGTTTCTTGCAGTTCTTAATGAACACAGAGTTCCATGAGTCTGGGCCTGGGGCTGAGTGCATGGGAATGTTGACAATGGCTTTCTCAAAGTCAATCAGAGTTAGGTTAATGTCGGAAATCTAGCATACATTGATGGCGTTTTGAGGCTCATTCATGAAAATATCATTTGGATTGTCGATCTATAGACTGATTAGTAGCTCGCTAAACACGGAGTATTATTGGGATTTCAGTATCTCACTCATTTCTTAGTTGTCATCTGTGTAAGTCCCATCTTGTCTGAGCAAGGACCCAATACTAGATGTGGTAATTGCCTTGTTTTTGACATATGAAAGGAAATATTTTTAATTTCTTTCAATTTCACTAATTGCTTTTAGCTCCTCCTGTCTCTCCTGGGTCCTGTAAGAGTCCTTTAACTTAAGTTCAATACTTTCCACTTCCCTGGTCAGCGCTTCTTTCCGTGTATCAAATAATCTAGCGTTCTTTAGGATCTCAGTGATTCTTCGTCGTCTTTTGTAGAGGGAGTGTCTTTCTCTCTCCAGTTTACATCTACTCTTCTTCTTAGGATAATATGCCTTGAACATACTTCTGCTGCCTGGAAGTTGATCCTTTCAAGGCACTGGTTTGGATCCATGATATTTAAGATAGCTTCCCAACATATTTCATTTAAGACATGGTTCACCTGGTCCCAGTTGATGTTCTTATTGTTGAAGTTCTATTTGGTGAAGACATCTTTACAGCTACGTGTATTTACTGATCAGGACCCCTGTGCATGTAAGTCTGATTTTTTTATATTATTATGTCTCTTACCAGGTCCTCATTATTTGTGAAGATAAGGTCAAATGTGTTTTCCAGTCTTGTTGGCTCCACTATCTGTTGACTTAGGGTGTGTTTATCGCAGAGATTTAGTGGTTCATGTGTGTGTGACCTTTCATCTACGCTGCCCCAGGGATTGTTTCTGCCATAACATTATTTGCTACATTCTTCCATTTTGTATGCCTTAAGTTGAAATCAACAAGCAATAAGATGTTTGGTGATGGAGCTGGAAGGCTTTTCAAACAGTAATCAATTTGCAGTAGCTGTTCCTTGAATTGTTGTGAGGTTTCATCTGGTGGCTTACATAAAACCACGATGACTAGGTTTTGGTTCTCGATCTTTATTGTAAGAACTTAACTACATAATTTGTGGTTCAGCATCTCCCTGCAGATGAACGACTCTTTGACATACAGGCCAACCTCCCCTTGTTGCCTGTTCTTTCTGTCACATCTAAAAAGGTTGTACCCAATGATCCATATTTCGTTGTCAAAGTGATCTTTTGTGTGGGTCTCTGTGAAAGCTGCAAACATCGCATTTGACTCCTCTAGAAGTCCCCTGATAAAAGGTATTTTGTTGTTGGTGGATGGCTTAAGGCTCTGTATATTAGCAAATATAAACGAGGTTGTATTTTGTGTTTGTTGGGAGGACTTTGTTATTGGCATCAGTAGTTGTGGTTCTCGAGGGCGACGGGGAGCCACTGGCTGTGCCTTCAGTTCAACAAGGCTTCAAGGTGGTGGACTATTTATGTTATATCCTTCCATTTTCTTTTTTCGTTTCCTGCCACTAAAAAATCACTTAGAGTGGGGTTGTCGTAACTACTATTGTTTCTCATGTGAGGTCTGTACCTCCTGGTCCCTTTTAGATGGTATGCAGGGCAGCTGGTGTTGTAGCACTGTTTTTGGAGGACCGAAGAGTGGCACATTTCTGGGTGAAAGAATTTACAGGAGGGAGAACGACACACTCCTTTAGATAGGAGGTCAGGACATTTTGGGGATACTCAAAGTTGCATGTCTCGTTTGTTTTTCTGATATTCCATGCTTACAGATGCCCCTAACATAGAATTTCCACAATTTTGCTTTTGGTTGGGTAGAATTTTTGGTAGGTGTGTTCTCAATTTGTGCAGTTTCTACGCCTTCACTATAATCCTCAGTGTCCAAGCCAGGGCCACGCCGTCCTGCTTCCGGGGAACTACTTTCCCCAGAAGAAGAAGACTCTTCCACTACATCTGTAATGTGGGCAATAGTCTTGTACAATGATGGTTGTATATTTAAGGCTTTAGTGTTGACTGTGGTAGAGTCCCTAACAGAGTCAGCACTGGGGCTGGGGGCTGAGCCTGGGCCAGCACCAGCACTGTGGGCAGTAGCGTTAGGACTGGGGGATGGGTTCAGTTAGCACTATGTATGGGGGTTGGGTAAACTGACGTTTTTGTTTCCTGTGTTTATTTTTCAGTGGGTGACTATATAGTTTCGAGCCATCTGTTTTAGTATGGGTTGTAGTATGGACATTCTGCCTTTTTTGGTTCACTCCTCCTATCTCTTCCTCCCTTGTTTTATATATCTTTGGTAAACTGTCCAAGAGTTCATCTTTATTTTCTTGCTTATTTTTATTATTTATTACCCTCCTTAGTACCTTTCTGATACCTGCCCAAAGTTCTATATCTTTATTGCACAACCAGAAGCACCTTGATAATTCTAGGTCACTTTTAAAGGCAGTGTTTATTCTTGCACAAGATATATGATGCTTGGAAAAGTACAGGTTGCATGTGATCCTGGATTTTCCTCTAAGGATTTTTTTACATGTCCCACAGGTATGTTGTACTGACATCATGCCCGTATCCTACTCCACTCTGTATGCCACGAAAAAAAACTGATTTCCACTTTACCTTTCTCTGCACTGGTGACAGTAATATGTGAGAAGTATTTATAGAAACCGAGGCTTGCGGCATGTGGGAAATGGGTGAATTTTGGGGGGTAGGGGGTGACTATATTATGGAATTTAATTTTGTTATGTTCACTGTATAACTGTTTCCTGATTCATTCCTCACTGATCATTCATATATATTTTAATTTACTGATCTTACTGAGTTCCTCACACTGATCTAGATTGTGTTATTGTGATATAGGGTATATGGTGTTATGTGGTGTTATATGGTGTTATATGGTATTATATGGTGTTATATGGTGTTATATGGTGTTTATGGTGTTATATGGTGTTATATGGTGTTATATGGTGTTATATGGTGTTTTATGGTGTTATATGGTGTTATATGGTGTTATATGGTGTTATATGGTGTTATATGGTGAGCTCTTAAGTCTTATGTATTATACAGTACCTGTATAATGAGGTTTAATCCGGTTTGATCACATGTAGGTATGTATATATTGTCAAGAAACAGAACTATGTATATATACTGTGAGTAGCTCCCTGATATTCTGCATGACTGATTATGGTGAATGAATAGGATGAACAAGACTCCTAATTTTGCCCTCTTCATGCATCAGTTTGGTATTTGTGATGAATCAGTGCCTACGTTGATTCTTGACAATGACATGTGCTCTTGTAGTATCGATGTGACCTATGTCAGAACCTTGTCATAGGTTGTGGTTAATGTTGAGGTCCGCTCCGCGGGGGCCTGAAGACCCTTCATTATTCTTCAATCTATAGTTAAGGTTCAGGTAACGGGGATCCCGAGCAGCAGAGACCTCAAGGCCCCATATTACCATAATGGATGGCCTGGGTCCTTTCCAGGTAGCACTTCCCATCTTTTTGTATTCCTGGAAATTCTTGGAATGAAGTTCTGAACACTTATATATTGTTATCAGTTGTCTTAGTTTTAAATTTCTGCTAACCATAACTTCTGAATCTTTTGGGCATACACTTTGACATTTAGATTTTTTATTTTCCAAGGATTGAGACTCATGCTCCATGACAGTGAACTGCAAAGAACTATAATGTCCTAATCCACTTCTTTGACTACAACACGCTATAACATTCCTTATTTATTCTTTCATATAAGTCCATTGTTTAAAATATGAACAAGAAGGGTCACAAATATGAACAAGAAGGGTCACAAATATGAACAAGAAGGGTCACAAATATGAACAAGAAGGGTCACAAATATGAACAAGAAGGGTCACAAATATGAACAAGAAGGGTCACCTCTGTGGCACACTTTAAAGAAATTAGTGTTTATCGGTCAGCCATAACTCGACCCCAGGAGATAATTTCTTCTATTCCATGTACAGCTGCTTTCTTAATCAGTCTCCTGCATTGAACTTTGTCCTAACTGAAATCCATATACCCTATATAGTATTCTATATCTTGGTCAATCTCTTTAAATACCTTCGTGAAAAAAGGTTAGTAAATTCTTAAGGAATGACTACCTCTTTGTAAAGCTCTTCTCAGATGCGTACGCATTTCAACACTCAGTATTACACCAACTTTAACATTATGGCAAATCATCATTTAAACCAATGAATTTTCATATCTACTGTAATTTGCATGAATCCTTCTCTGGTGTTCAGAGAAATGTTTTGCCAGGTATTTATTAATTTATAATCCTTGCATAAATAAATAAGGCAGATTAACAGGATGTTAACATCACGTCTGATACAAAAAAAAGACAACAGCTGCTACCGTTTTGCCGAGGTTCGCCCAGTAAATATTTAATAATCAAGTAACTCACACCTACACTTACGAACTTTACTATAATCATTTCTTAAATACTTTTATTATTAACTTAATACAAATAACATATTATCAGTACTTCAAAAATGCAAATGCAAAATATAACAAGACAATTTCATTACTCGCTCAAAAATTCTGTAATATGGAGACAACAATTAACCAAGAAAAAAATAAAGGTTAAAAAATAAAGTGTGAGCGTTGTAAGAGTTCCTGTAAGAAGGAAGAATTACGTTTTTTTCTATATTTTTTAGGTTAATCATTTTTTTCTGAAAAGGATGGCGAGTTTCGATAAAAGTCTGAAAATAATTCAATATTATGTGAACTGTAAAATCCACACCCAATATACTCTTAGAGAACAACTTAACACAGAGACTCACAGTGTAAACACAAACACGCTCGCATGGACGCACACACACACACACACACACACACACACACACACACACCTCATTCACACACACACGCACACACACACACGCACACATACACACACACACACACACACACACACTCACACACACACACACACACACACACAGACCGCAGACGGAGTACAGTCTAGGGGGCCAGAGACTACAAACTTCAATCAAGGAAAAAGATCTTGGGGTGAGTATAACACCAGGCACATCTCCTGAGGCGCACATCAACCAAATAACTGCTGCAGCATATGGGCGCCTAGCAAACCTAAGAACAGCATTCCGACATCTTAATAAAGAATCGTTCAGGACCCTGTACACTGTGTACGTTAGGCCCATATTGGAGTATGCAGCACCAGTTTGGAACCCACATTTATCCAAGCACGTAAAGAAACTAGAGAAAGTGCAAAGGTTTGCAACAAGACTAGTCCCGGAGCTAAGGGGTATGTCCTACGAGGAGAGGTTAAGGGAAATCGACCTGACGACACTGGAGGACAGGAGAGATAGGGGGGACATGATAATGACATATAAGATACTGAGAGGAATTGACAAGGTTGATAGAGACAGAATGTTCCAAAGATGGGACACAGCAACAAGGGGACACAGTTGGAAGTTGAAGACTCAGATGAATCACAGGGATGTTAGGAAGTATTTCTTCAGTCACAGAGTAGTCGGGAAGTGGAATAGCTTGGGAAGCGATGTAGTGGAGGCAGGTTCCATACACAGCTTTAAGAAGAGGTATGATAAAGCTCATGGTGCAGGGAGAGTGACCCAGTAGCGGCCAGTGAAGAGGCGGGGCCAGGAGCTATGTCTCGACCCCTGCAACCACAACTAGGTGAGTACACGCACACACACACACACTCACACACACACACGCACACATACACACTCACACACACACACTCACACATACACACAGCTGGAGAGAGGAGAAGGAGAATACATAATAGGAACACTTCAACCTGGAGGTCCCAAGGTGGTAATTGCAATGATGTATAACCCACCACAGCACAGCAGAAGGTCAAGACAAGAAATTGATGAGAATAACAGAGTGATGGTTGATGCACTGACCTATGTAGCCAGAAGGGCCCATGTAGGCAGGGCAAAGCTACTGGGAAAATCTGGAGCCACATGGGGGCCCAGAAACGTGGAGGGCTAAGATAATGGAAGTGGTACTGGAAAACCTCATGTACCAACACGCTAGGGAGACTACCAGAGAGAGAGGAGAGGACGAACCAGCAAGACTGGACCTAGTATTCACCTTTAGCAATGCAGATACTGAGGACATCACATACGAAAGGCCCCTCGGAGCTAGTGATCACGTGGTTCTGAGCTTAGAATACATAGTAGAGTTACAAGTGGAGAGGGAGGCAGGAAGGGCAGTGCGTATGAAGCCAAACTACAAGAGAGGAGACTACACAGGAATGAGGAACTTTCCCTATGAAGTTCAGTGGGACAGAGAACTGTCAGGGAAATCAGCAAATGAGAAGCTGGAATATGTGAAAACAATTTGCAAGGCAGCAGAGGAGAGGATTGTATCCAAGGGTAACAAACATAATTAGAAGGCCAGGACGAACCCTTGGTTCACCCGTAGGTACAGAGAGCCCCAAAGCAAATGCAATAGAGAATGGAAGAAGTATAGGAGGCATAGGACCCCAGAGAATAAGGAGAGTAGTCGAAGAGCCAGAAATGATTAAGCACAGGGAAGAAGGGAGGCCCAACGACAATACGAAAATGACAGCAGCGAA
The DNA here is from genome assembly GCA_009830355.1 of Cherax destructor. Lineage (NCBI taxonomy): Eukaryota > Metazoa > Arthropoda > Malacostraca > Decapoda > Parastacidae > Cherax > Cherax destructor. The sequence continues at coordinate 95,220 of WNWK01005075.1, read as the reverse complement.
AGCCAAGTCCGACCCAAAGCTGTTGTACAGCTACATCAGGAGGAAAACAACAATAAAGGACTAGGTAATCAGGCAGAAGAAGGAAGGAGGGGAGCTCACAAGAAATGACCGAGAAGTATGTGAGGAGTTCAACAAGAGAAGGAGCCGGTATATATAGGCGAGGGGAAAAGCGCCGGGACAGAAAGAGGAAAAGAAACAGTGGTAGTAGCAATGCTGGTAGTGTAAGTAGTAGTAGAAGTAGTACTGGTAGTAAAAAGAAGAGAGAGTAGTTTTAATGGAGTCCGCGAGATTAACACCCTGACAACCAGCACGGTTAAGAGATGGCAAATCCTGTCTTACAAACCCACTTGAATTCTACAACAAGGTAACAGAGTAAAGAAGAAGAGGAGAGAGAGAGAGAGAGAGAGAGAGAGGTAGATTGCATTTTCTTGGACTGTAGGAAGCTTTTTCAAACAGTATTACACAGGAGACTGGGATAAAAGATAGAAGAGCAGGCAGTAAAAAAAGCCTTGTAGTGGATAAACGCATACCTAACAGGACTGAGACAACGAACGATTGCCCGAGAAGAGGGTTATAGATTGGGTGTATGTGATGAGAGGGCCTTTACAAGAATTAGCAATACGACTGTTACGATTCCTTGAATACGTGAGTGACATGATGGAAGGTATAGAATCAGATTAGTCCCTGTTCGCAGGTGGTGAAACTTATTAAGTGATGAGGAGAATACAAGCAGGTGAAGACCAGGAAAGACTATAAATGAATCTAAACAGTCTGCATGTCTGGGCGACCATGAGAATAAAGTGTCATAGGCAGTATCCATACATAGCTGAACGATGAGGGGCCCAGCAAGTTTAATGAGGAAAATTGTGCTAAAAAATCGAAAAACTATGAAAAGAAAAAATTCTTAAAGAAAAATAGGGCATAAATCTGACAACATTTTGGTTCAATCCGTTTGTTTCCATAATTTTTCTAAGTGCTTTCATAACTATTTTACCAATATATTCGAAGACGTCATCAAAATACACTACATGACATCCTCTCAAGGTAGGACAGAGTGGAGAGTTTCTGAGGACTCACTTACTCATATAATCCCAATATGTTTGTACGACACTCATCTATCCTCTTAATTTCATTGATTGTTTTCAGCCGAGGAAGGGATGATGCAAAGATGAGTAAAATTAGTGGAAAATCGTTGTTTTATGTTGAGGAGAAACTGAATAACGAAGGAGAACTGATTCACGATGTTGTGAAGACATAAATAACATTTTATTGTTCTTCTTGAAAGTAAGTTATTCTCTTAGTTAAATTGTCTTCATTATTTATGAATAGATTATTATGAATTGTAGAGACATTCAGGAATCATGGTTTTACAATTCTATGATAGGAATTTGTAATAGCCTTTACCGTTTATGTTTTATTTATTTAAAAATACCAAAAAAAAAAAAAAAAAAAAAAATAAGAATTTTTGGGGATACAATATAATGATATGTCATTCAATTCCTTCTGTACAATTTTCTTTATCCTTGTTCATGTAATGTCATCTACAACATCCAAAGTATTAACATTTCGACACAAATTTTACCAGGGTGTTGCAAACTTCATGAAACTTCTAGTATACAGTTTTTACCACTTTAACTTACAATAAAAAAAATAATTGAACTCTGACTATTATTAAAAATTTCGATGTTGAATCCTGCTCTCGAAGCAAGAAGAGTGAAACTAGTAGCGACCAGCTAAGATTCAGGTCCAGGAGCTGAGACTCAACTCTTGCAACAATATATAAATAAGTACATATAGGCGAGTACACACACACACACACATAAGTAGTATCTAAGAGGGAAATGACAGTAGAGGCAGAAAGAAGAGCGAGCAGAGGGATACCAGACAGGACTAAGAAGGGAAATCCATTGCAGTGATGCTGTCCCAAGATGGTAGAGCTAAGGAGAGAAAACATGGGAAGCAGCTAAAATAAGAGAAATATGAAAGGAAAGGGGATGGGATAAAAGAAGAGGAAGGACACTGGTTGTTTATGAACTTCATGAAGGACATTGGTTGTTTATGAACTTCATGAAGGACACTGGATGTTTATGAACTTCATGAAGGATATTGGTTGTTTATGAACTTCATGAGGGACACTGGTTGTTTATGAACTTCATGAGGGACACTGGTTGTTTATGAACTTCATGAAGGACACTGGTTTTGAACTTCATGAGGCTTAAACCCCAAACACTTCATCTTTCCCTTCCCTACTCCCATCATTACTCATGATACATATCCTGTAATGATGCACAAGTCAACGTCAGCCATAACCCTCCTCCCTCGCACTCGTATCTGGTAAGCTACGTGCACGAAGACTAGGCAACGTAACCCATTGGCAAGGGTAACTAAGTTCAAAGGGTAGTACAGACAGACTGTTAAACACGAGTGATGAGGTAAAAGAATAGCGGAGATAACCTCAGGAATCATAGCAATCACATGGACAAAGCTGAATTAAGTGATATCAGATGATTATACACTGGGCTTATTTAAGACTCAGGGACCCGAAGTAGTGGTTAAGGAGTTTTAGAAATTGCTAACTGACAGAAGGAAGCCGAGACAGGAATATGAGGACAACAACAAAGTAATAATTGGCACTATAGTAAAATAATCTAAGAGTGAACATATGTCTAACTAAATCCCAAATAAAAAGACTTAAGGAATTGAGACTCACTTAGGGAGATTAGAAACATACAGAGATAAGTTGATGGAGGTGGTACTAGTTTACGTATTAGAATGATAAGATGACAAGAGAGAAAGAGAGAGAGAGAGAGAGAGAGAGAGAGAGAGAGAGAAGAGAGAGAGAGAGAGAGAGAGAGAGAGAGAGAGAGAGAGAGAGAGAGAGAGAGAGAGAGAGAGAGAGAGAGATTGATTCTTACTGAATGAATTCTGACAGAATTTTCGGTGTATATACTGTGTGCAAGGACGACGTCTGCCACATTAGGTATATATATGACCCTTCAAGGAGGGCGGAGTGGGGGAGATAACGATTTCCTGTGTCTAGACTATACTAATTCTCCTCTTAATGAACCATTGACATGTGTCTAGAAGTAAAGGTCTGGGCTCCACAGTGACTTTCTGCAGTTGCTGCCTCACTAATTAAGCTCATTTACTTACACATTCGTAAAAGCATCATATATTTTATTATTATTATTATTATTATTATTAATATTATTATTATTATTATTATTATTATTATTATTATTATTATTATTATTATTATTATTATGATGATGATGATGGTGATTATTTTTTATTATTATTATTATTATTATTATGATGATGATGATGATGGTGACTATTATTATTATTATTATTATTGTTATTATTATTATTAATATTATTATTATTATGATTATTATTATGATTTTTATTATGATTATTATGATTATGATTATTATTATTATTATAGTAAAATTTATATTAAAAGGACAATAAAAATAATACTAAAAAAATTACGATGATAATGATGATAATAATAATAATAATAATAATAATAATAATAATAATAATAATAATAATAATAATAATAATAATAATAAAATTACATACCAGTAGAGCATTAAAACACGTCCTTGTCATACAGGTCAGATTTGATTAACACTTGTGCAGCTCTACTGTCTTAGAACAAGAGTCTTTCTCCAATATCAAATCAAGATGCAAGTCGAGAAGTGATTGAGACAAAGATCTTTAAATGCAAGTGTTAATCAGGGGTCGTTCAACTTGGGCTACCTTAGTCGTAATAATTTAGTTATCTCTCTGAGGAAAGATAAGGTTGGAGACGAAGACCTTGTAATTACATATAAGTAATTAAGAACCACGTAGGCAATTAAGAACCACCTGGGTAATTAAGAATCACCTAGGTAATTAAGGCTCTAACCAACTTGCAAAATATCTTCAATGATAATTTAATCACTTAAAACGGGGACTACAGTTATTCTTGATTTATTATCATTCCTAATTGACGACGTTGCCCCAAGCATCAGGCTTTTCACGTCACATTAAAATCTGGATGAATATTCATATTGGAAGCGTTGAGAGGTGCAGCCACTGAGGTGCAGCCAGTTTAAACACTGAGTATCATTATAAACTCTCAGACAAATTAATGACTGAGCAAGTTGAGATTTTAAGACCTCTCTAACATGGGTCAGAATACATTAATATACATTAATATACAATAATTAAGCCAGAGACTAAGACATATTATGAGATAATCACAAAATTTACTCTTGTTCCAATTAATTTTGGTTCAGGAGTACTCGTGACATCACACGTATCCCAACAATCATCGGGAATAATGAAGGTTCAGTTCTTGAAACTTCAAGGGCATTAGTTTCCACGCTGGAATTATCTAAATCCCGACGTTCAAAAGTAATTTTAGATGTTCCCTTTATAGCATTTGCTATTAGCAGTTCAACATCCTTCACTGGAAATTTCCCTGAACTTCTAAAAACTGATTAATCCAGAATAGTAACTGATATCCAAATAAATTTCATGTAGATGCACAGTTACAAATTACATCTCTATGGTCCAAGCCAACTTTCCCAGCTGAATAAAAATACATCAGAGCTGAGCAGACTTTTCACTGAAAATATTTATCACATGGTAGTCAGTGACATTCAGAGAAGGAAAGATAACTATCGCTGTGATAGTGTTCCCATAGGTGCATTGCTCCGGACTACGTTCGATTCTTCTCCAAAGCATAGCAATATTTTCTTGAATTCCCTTGCTTTTTACCATACAGTAAAAACATCTGATGTTTCCTCTTTTTTTCCATATTTCTGTGGTTCTTCTGAGACTGACTTAGAATTACAGAAACTTTCCAGACTGGGATATGAAAGGTAGAGGACAATACCGAGGTGAGGTGTTGCGTAAATCTTTCACTTGTGCGTGAGTGGAAGATTTACCTTTCACATTACTTTTGCTTATAGGAAGTTGAGTTAGTAGTTTCTCATGAGTTGCTGCATAAGTACCAGTTATTGTAACCATTTCATACAGTTCCTGAATATCAGGAAGATGGCAATTATAGAATTCCTATTTCAGTATGAGTTTAAATAACTCATCACTTTCTGCTTGGACTGATGTATACAACCTTTGGAATGCAACTTGCTTATTCTTATCAAGGTGTGCATAGAGGTGTCCTCGTTTTCGCCTCAATACACAGAATGTAAGCTGATAACTAACAGGAATTTCTCAACATCAATATACATCACTTGGCAGTGGTGCTGTACATTGATGGTAAGACTGTGTGCAACATTGATGGTAAGACTGTGTGCAACATTGATGGTAAGACTGTGTGCAACAACACATTCCTCTGTAAGGTACGAGCTTGGCTCTCAAGTACTTCGAAGTTCCTTCGTTATGTTTCAAGAAATATAGAAATAATGACACAACTTCCTTTATGCTAGAATCTTAGACTTTATATGTGTTGTTCAGCGTTAGCCTTCGATCTCTGCTAGCCTATTTCTTTTCATTTCCACTCTTCTTTATTTAAAAGGCACTGGGCATCAGTACACTACATTGTATGTTAAATAGACGTTCCACCATGTAAATATGTTCCACAGAGAAGGGAACAGACCACAAGTCAGTAGAAAAAATGTGACAGGAAGTTGTACACCAATATGTTGTCTTGGACAAGTTCAGGAATGTGGGATCAGAGGAGGATCTAGGATCTAAGGAGGATGTGCTCTAAGAGTTGCAGGCAAGATTTACTCTTGACTTCCAAGAGACTGCATGTCTCCATGAGCATGAGTCTGAAGTTCACTGAACTTTTTCACCAAGTCAGAAAATTGTGGGGAAGAGCCTGAGTTATGATATGAGTTGTGGTAGAGGATGAGTGTTAAGGACCACTCTTCAACTAGATCCTCTTGCTAGGATTCTGGTAAGCTTGGTGTACTACTCATAGGACTGTCAACAGTATTTCCATATAAAAATATATCTGATTTATCCTCTTGTAAAGCAGTTAATTTGTGGATGAAAGGTGCAATGTAGGTGCACTGCCACTTGCCAACATATTTAAAGTTTACTAATGTACTTAGAGTTTTTGCTTTAAAAGATATGTTCAATAGATAGTCATTTACAATGTATTCAATTACTCAGTGATTTTTTTGCACAACAGAATTCTGTTTTAGTTAACCCTAATTGGTGGACAAATGAGTTCTAGCTTTTGGCTACTTTTGGACAGTTGAGCTTTAGCTTCAGGCCTCTAAATCTAAATAATAATAACCTGAGTTATAACACGGCAACCTTTCCTAACCTTAATGACTGACTTGTTTACAAACCATATGACTGTCGATGTTTAACTTCCTCTGTATGATTTTACCACTAAAAAGATGTATCTGAATCATTCTTGTAATATATATTTAATAAAAGGCATGTTCATAAAATATCCAAATATTTAAAAAATATTTAATGTTAATCGGGAACAAGAATATTTTTATGGGTAAATATGGGTCCCCAAAAAGTGGGCTACAAAAAGTGGACATCAAAATCAGACTGAGGATAACAGCAACACGTCCATCCAAAACGAAAGTTAGACTCCATCCTTGCAGGGAAGACTCATTTGAGATGACCTTCAAGAAGCATCTTTCTTTAGATGATGAATTAATGACCTAGAGTACAACCGAATCACCACCCAAACTTAGTCATTCTATCATTTACAAGCATATGAATTAGGGGATGAGCCACAGCAGAGAGACAGGTAAGAAAAACCTCTCTCTCTCTCTCTTTCCAGGTCACTAGCCAATTACCACAAGTGTGGGAACAGAGTGAGAAAGCATTGTTCATAAACCCTGCATCTTCTCAAGGTTCTCATGTCCCTCACAATAACTATGTCATCAGAAAACACCAGAATATCATAAACTATAATTGTGTCATCTCATCTGAGAAAAACAAAAACAATGTTTCATGTCGTAAGGAAAAGATAGAATATTGTGCGCAATACAAAATATTAAAATCACAATAGCTAGAACACATAATATATACACAAAATAACTGAAATACCTAAATCATTGTATAAGTGTGTTAATTTGTACACATACCACAGGTGATGAGAAGAAAAATGGATCGACTGAACACCCAAGATTTTTCCTGAATTAAAATTTCATTCATTGGCTTCGGGCAATGTTACTTTGTTAATTTACCTAACCTAATTAAACTTAACTTAACTGAACCCAACGTAATCTAATCTAACCAAGCCTATCTAAACTAATCTAACCTTATTCAACCAAGCCAACATAAGCTAACCTAATCTTTCTTACGGTACGAGGAAGTATAAAATTCCGATATAATGGAAAAAGAAAACCAACTGCAGTATAATAAGATTCTTCTCTGACAACGTTTCGCCGATATACTGGGCTTCATCAAGTCACAAATATATCTGACTGTGACTTCATAAACGACACTCCATGGGTGAAATCTTGCCAATAATTGATCGAATTATAAACCATTTGAGTCTTTTTTTCCATCTTACTAAATTAATCTGTAACTAGAATTAAGTGGACAATTTTTGTTACGAAAAAGGAAGAACACCCAACCAACACCAGATACTCTGCTAGTGGAAAAATATACGATATTTTTACGAATGTGTAAGTAAATGAGCTTAATTAGTGAGGCAGCAACTGCAGAAAGTCACTGTGGAGCCCAGACCTTTACTTCTAGACACATGTCAATGGTTCATTAAGAGGAGAATTAGTATAGTCTAGACACAGGAAATCGTTATCTCCCCCACTCCGCCCTCCTTGAAGGGTCATATATATACCTAATGTGGCAGACGTCGTCCTTGCACACAGTATATACACCGAAAATTCTGTCAGAATTTATTTGATTAACACACACACATCTGCAATATGTATGTCGTGATGAATAGATAAAACTTGCGATTTTGGCTTAAATAGCAATGCTCTTCTTGCCGAATATGGCAAGTGAAAATTTGTGTATGAAATAATTTCGCAAAACTCATTCTGAACCTAACGAAAAAAATATTTTTCATTGTGTTTGTATATTAAATTATTGTAAACTTATCTAAAATATATTTAGTTGGATTAGGCTAAATTAAATTGCGCTTGTTATAATAAGGTTTGGTAAGTTTTCTAAGGTTCTTTTGGTACAAAATTATTATTTTTTCCATTAACGAATATGTATAAAAAAATATCTTTAAACGTAAATTTTAGAAAGAACTTAATTTTATATGAGTTCTTGCAAATTGACCAATTTTACCTATTCGACACGACATATATATATATATATATATATATATATATATATATATATATATATATATATATATATATAATATATATCACGACAACCACTATGAAAAATAGAGGATTCAAGCACTTTCGTGACTACTCACTTATCACTGAAAGCGCTCGGAATTCTCATTTTCATAGTTGTCTTGACTATTTGATATCACCTGTTTACTGTGATCTTTGCATACAATATACTTATATATATTATATATATATATATATATATATATATATATATATATATATATATGTATTATATATATATATATATATATATATATATATATATATATATATATATATATATATATATATATATATATATATATATATATATATATATATATATATATATATATATATATATTATATATATATATATATATATATATATATATATATATATATATTATATATATATATACACACACACACACACACACACACATATATATATATATATATATATATATATATATATATATATATATATATATATATATATATATATATATATATATATATATATATATATATATATATGCAAAAAGATCACAGTAAACAGGTGATATCACAATATGCAAAACAACCACTATGAAAAGATAGAGAATTCAGCGCTTTCATGACTAATCACATTAACAAGGAACTATAAAACACGACATCAACAAGAAGGCATATAAAGGGGCAAGATTACACTCACAATCACGTCAACATACCAAAGACCGAACCTCACAGTCGTGTGATAGCACCCGACTCTGTGAAGCGCACCTGATACTACAATTTGTCTAATGATACATTAGACAAATAAAAAATCTTAATGTTTTGTTGTAGTATCAGGTGCGCTCAAAGTCGGGTGTTATCACGCTTCTGTGAGGTGCGGTCTTCGTTATGGTGATGTGAGTGTGAGTGTAGTCTTGGTATTTATATGCCTTCTTGTTGATGTTTTGTTTTAGTTCCTTGATAATGTGAGTAGTCATGAAAGCGCTTGAATTTCTTTATTTTTCACACACACACACACACACACACACACACACACACACACACACACACACAACACATATATATATATATATATATATATATATATATATATATATATATATATATTATATATTATATATATATATATATATATATATATATATATATATATATATATATATATATATATATATATATATATATATATATATATATATATATATATATATATATATATATAATATATATATATATATATATATATATATATATATATATATATATATATATATATATATATATATATATATATATATATATATATATATATATATATATATATATAGGTAGTAGGCTGGTAGACAGCAACCACCCAAGGAGGTAATACCGTCATGCCAAGTGAATGTGAAGCAGAAACCTGTAACTGTTTTACATGATTTAGGATTGCTGGTGTCCCCGTATTCTGTCTCATAAACACGCTGGATGACAGGTATATTTTGCTACTTCTACTTACACTTAGGTCACACTACACAGGCAGGCACTTGCATATATATACATATACACACCTTAGTTTTTCTTCTTTTTCTTAATAGTTCTTTTTTCTTCTTTATTTCCTCTATTCTCTATAGGGAAGTGGAAAAGAATCTTTCCTCCATAAGCCATGCGTGTTGTATTAGGTGACTAAAATGCCGGGAGCAATGGGTTAGTAACCACTTCTCCTGTAGAAAATTCTAAAAAAGTGAAGAAAAACTTTATAAAACTGGGATGCTTGAATGTGCGTTGATGTAGTGCAGATAATAAGAAAGAGATGATTGCTAATGTTATGAATGAAAAGAAGTTGGATGTCCTGGCCCTAAGCGAAACAAAGCTGAAAGGGGTAGGCGAGTTTCAGTGGGGAGAAATAAATGGGATTAAGTCAGGAGTATCTGAGAGAGTTAGAGCTAAGGAAGGGGTAGCGATAATGTTGAAGTGTCAGATATGGAAGGAGAAGAATATAAATGTACAAATTCAAGGATTAGGAGGATTAAAATAAGGGTCAGATGAGAAAAGTGGGTCATAATAAGTGTGCCTGCACCTGGAGAAGAGAGGAGTGTAAAGAAGAGAGAGCGAGAGATTTTGGGAGATGTTAAGCGAGTGTGTAGGAACTTTCGAACGATGTGAGAGAGTAATTGTGGTAGGAGAAACATATAGGTAGGGTGTGATAGGTACGTTTGGGGTGCCAGGTGTAAATGATACTGGGAGCTCTTTGATTTAACTTTGAATAGAAAAGGGTTAGGTTATAGGTAATACATATTTTATGAAAAAGAGGATAAATAAGTATGCTAGATATGATGTAGTGCGTAATAACAGTAGGTTGTTGGACTACGTATTGGTAGATAAAAGACTGATGGGTAGACTTTAGGATGTACATGTTTATAGAGGGGCCACAGATATATCAGATCACTTTTTACTTGTAGCTACATTGAGAGTAAAAGGTAGATTGGGTACAAGGAAAAGAGAAGCAGCAAGTAAGAGAGGCGAAGGTTTATAAACCAAAGGAGGAGGTAGTTTGGTTAAGATATAAACAACTATTGAACGGTAGATGGCCTAGTGAGATTGTAGGCAATTGGGTCGAAGATGTATGGGGTAGGTTTAAGAATGTAGTGTTAGAGTGTTCAGCAGAAGTTTGTGGTTCCACGAAAGTGGGTGCGGGAGGGAAGTAGAGCAATTGGTGGAATGATGATGTAAAGAGGGTAGTAAGAGAGAAAATGCTAGCATATGAGAGGTTTTTACAAAGTAGAAGTGATGCAAGGAGGGAGGAGTATATGGAGAGGAAAAAAGAGGGTAAGAAAGTGGTGAAGCAATGTAAAAAGAGAGCAAATGAGAGGATGGGTGAGATGATATCAGCAAATTTTGTTGAAAATATGAAAAGGTTTTAGAGTGAGATTAATAAGTTAAGGAAGCCTAGAAAACGAATGGATTTGGTAGATAAAAATAGGAGAGGAGAGTTACTAAATAGAGAGATAGAGGTATCGGGAAGATGGAGTGAATTTTGAGGAATTGTTAAATGTTGATGAAGATAGGGAAGCTGTGAATTCGTGTATGGGGGAAGGAGGAATAACATCTTGTAGTAGTGAGGAAGATCCAGTTGTGAATGTGGGGAAAGTTCATGAGGCAGTGTGAAGAATGAAAGAGGGTAAGGCAGCTGGGATTGATGGGATAAAGATAGAAATGTTAAAAGCAGGTGGGGATATAGTTTTGGAGTGGTTAGTGCTATTATTTAATAAATGTATGGAAGAGGGTTAGGTACCTAGGGATTGGCAGAGAGCATGCATAGTTTCTTTGTATAAAGGCAAAGGGGACAAAAGAGAGTGCAAAAATTATAGGGAAATATGTCTGTTGAGTATACCTGGTAAAGTGTATGGTAGAGTTATTATTAAAAGAATTAAGAGTAAGACGGAGAGTAGGATAGCAGATGAACAAGGAGGCTTTAGGAAAGGTAGGGGGTGTGTAGACCAAGTGTTTACAGTGAAACATATAGGTGAACAGTATTTAGATAAGGGTAAAGAGGTTTTTGTGGCATTTATGGATTTGGAAAAGGCGTATGACAGGGTGGATAGGGGGGCAATGTGGCAGATATTGCAAATTTATAGAATAGGAGGTAGGGTACTGAAAGCAGTGAAGAGTTTTTATGAGGATAGTGAGGCTTAGATTAGAGTATTTTGGAGAGAGGGAGATTATTTCCCAGTAAAAGTAGGCCTTAGACAGGGATGTGTGATGTCACCATGGTTGTTCAAGATATTTATAGATTGGGTTGGTAAGAGGTGTAGGGTTAATGCATGAATCGACCGACGAGAGATTTTTACAATGATTAGAATTCGCAGAACAGGGAAAGATGGAAAGCTGAAAAGCACCTGCCTGAAGGCTGGCTGCCTTGGACCAAAACGTCTAGCGTTAACTGGGCGCCAAGGTATTGGACCAGTGTGGTACAGTGGTAGAGGAATGCGTACCTTGTTCCAAGGTTCGTAGGTTAGAATCTCCATATTCCCATTACTTGTTCTCATAACCATTTTCTTTCCTGCATTCGCTTTCATAAATTGCTTTTTATACATATCTTTCAAAATATTTATGTGGGTATATATTATTTTTGCAGGTGAGTTGTGAAGCAGTGTTCGCGTCTTACTTGAGATGATTCAGCTCACAGAAATAGTGGGTGAGTCAGTACTTACTTGTGTAATTAAATGGTCACATCTGTTTACTCAACACACATCCGGAGTGATCTGAAGTCAGTGCAGGAAATGAGTGTGGGAAGAATCATTAAAGGTGAGAGTTGAGCCGGTCAGCCATACCATGCAAGAAACTTAGATATGTTTGGCTCAGCTGAATCATTTCCTAATATAGCTAAGATACCAGACATCAGTTTCATGATAATAAATTGATGTCAGTATGTGTCTCTCAAGATTCAGTGTAGAGCATGTGAAGTCAATGCTACCACCAGAAAAGTCAGTATAGAGTCAGTATCACCCACACTAGAGTCATAGATGATGGAGATTAGTTCACATGGAAATAATGGAGATGCTAAACTTGATCTTCAGGTTTGTTATGTCAGCAGACAAACTATGTTAAAGGACACATATGTAACTAATGTGATATTTTATTCGACAACGTTTCGCTCTTCAGGAACTTGATCAAGCCAATACAAATAATACAGAGACACAGAGGGTGTCCCTTTATTGTTTGTATCACCTTGATAAAGCTCCTGGAGAGCGAAACATTTCCACAATAAAATACTACATTAGTTACAGATATAAGTGTTTTATCTAACATTATGTCAGCAATTTCACCAACATTATTTCAGCAATCAAATTGACTATTAAACATGGTATTCCACTGCAAAATATTAGCTAAAAAGTATAACTACCCAGGTTGTTATGAGTTCCTAATTGAAACAAATTCGATATTCACATTACCTTGATTTGCTTCAATTCCCCCAAACATTTCTCAGTCTGTAGAGAGTCCAAGGTGCACAGAGGTACATGCTTACATGCTTGCTGCACCATCAACATCAACAACGCCTGTGTTTTACAACATAGCACGGCTCAACACCATATGTACTGGCCCAAGACTAGCATGGTCATGTGTAAAAAAGTCAAGATTTAAAGGATATTCCTTGAATCACCACTCACTCTTTCACAGACGCAATTACATACAAACAGGAAAGTGCCCAGGTAGTGGGACTCGTCTCAAACTTGTTTCTCAGTACACACCACTGTCCTGACATGACATAATATCAGTTTCTTACCACAGAGTCGATATGATAAGTCCATCACTCTTGAAAAAAGGTGGCTTTTCCAGCGTTGCATTGTCTAAACAATGGTTTCCATTCACCAACACCATTTTTTCATATGCCCATTCGAAGCAAGGTTACCTGCACAAAAATTGCCTTAAAAAAACTTTGATTTTTAAACTTGGAAATTTAAAAGAAAGCCTTCTAAGTAGAAAGACCATAAAGTTTTCTTCTATAAACGACTATCACATTTGATGATATCACATTTTTACTTCATAAAGGATTTAACAGGGTTAGGTTAAGAGTTCCTACTATCTGTTACAATCAAGGAGTCGTTAGCTATAGCTAGCATTATCTTTATTGTCTATACGGACAGGGAACTGGATGACGATATAGTCAGCAATGAGCCAAAGATTTTCGTTGGTGTTGCTATGTTGAAAGAACATGTACCAGACTCATTTTATTCTGGGAAGGAATGAGATCAGATGAAGTGATATTCTTGCATGGTACAGCCAGAGTGTAGTCGCTGTTTGCTACCCGTCTTGTGGTATACAAGCTGTCATCATGCTGGCCACGAAGTGGAGGCAAGTCTGATACATTGAAAATAATGACCTTCTACATAACAGTAAGGCCACCCACATTTCTCCAGTGAGGAAGGTCCATAAGAACATAAGAACATAAGAATGGAGGAACACTGCAGAAGGCCTACTGGCCCATACAAGGCAGGTCCTTATCAAAACCACCACTACCTAAAAATTTATTCCCGTACTCATGACACAAATCAAACCCAGCCCCTCCCACTCATATATTTGTCCAATCTCTTTTTAAAGCCACCCAAGGTCCTAGCCTCTATCACAGTACTCGGAAGATTGTTCCACGCATCTACAACTCTGTTCGAAAACCAGTACTTGCCTATGTCCTTTCTAAATCTAAATTTATCCAATTTAAATCCGTTATTTCTCGTTCTTACTTGGTTCGATATCCTCAGTATTTTATTAATATCTCCTTTGTTTATGCCCATCATCCACTTGTACACCTCGATGATATCTCCCTCATTCTACGTCTCTCCAGAGAGTGGAGATTCAACGCTCTAAGTCTATCTTCATACGGGAGATTTCTTATACTGTAAATCATTTTAGTCATTCTTCTTTGTATGTTCTCCAATGAATCTATATCCATCCTGTAGTAAGGAGACCAAAACTGAGCTGCATAATCCAAATGAGGTCTCACTAGTGATGTATAGAGCTGTAAAATAACTTTTGGACTTCTGTTGCTTATACTTCTTGAAATAAATCCTAGTAATCTGTTAGCCTTATTGCGACACTTAGGCACTGTTGTCTTGGCTTTAGATTTCTGCTTACCATGACTCCCAAGTCTTTTTCACATTCTGTATGATCAAGCTCAACTTCACCTAGTTTATAAATTCGAGGGATATTTTCATTACCAACGACAAGCACCTTACACTTGTCCACATTGAACTTCATCTGCCACTTTTCAGACCAAGACATTAATTTATCCAAATCCTCCTGGAGTTCACTGTTATCCTCCTCAGAATGAATTATACGGCCTATTTTTGTATCATCAGCAAATTTACTCATGTCACTTGCAATTCCTTCATCAAGGTCATTAATGTAAATTATGAACAACAATGGGCCCAAAACTGATCCTTGTGGAACGCCACTAGTGACAAATCCCCATTCAGATTTGACCCCATTAATGGAAACTCTCTGCTTTCTATTGGTAAGCCATGCCTCTATCCATGCTAGAACTTTACCTCCTATACCATGAGCTGCCACCTTTCTTAAGAGTCTCTTGTGAGGTACTCTATCGAAGGCCTTACTGAAATCCAAGTAAACTATATCATATTCTTTATCACTGTCTACTGCCTCAAATGTTTTATTGAAAAACGTCAGTAAATTTGTCAGGCAGGAACGACCTCTCGTAAACCCATGCTGAGATTCATTAATCAAATTATGTTCTTCAAGGTGACTTCTGATAATATCAGCTATAATTGATTCTAATAATTTGCCTACTATAGACGTGAGGCTTATTGGACGGTAATTTGATGGAATGGACTTATCCCCTGATTTGAATATAGGAACTACATTAGCTATCTTCCACATCTCTGGCACAACACCAGTTAGGATGGACGTATTAAACACATTCGTTAATGGCTGCTTATATGACAGATTTATCCAGGCCGGATTCTTTGCTAGAGATAAGTCGTCTTGTATGCTTCTTTATCCTGTCCAAGTGCTGTAGAGGAGACGTGGATGGGGACGGGAGGGAGGAAGGGTGTTGTTGCGGGAGCCAATTAAGGAAAGTGATGCAAACTAAGGGTGTGCGCTCTCTTATGGCACATACAGAGTTTTGCACCCTGTACCGTCGAGCAGCTTCTAGATATGCATTATTTCTACTGGCTTCTTGACTGAATTGCTTGCAAGTTTTGCTACATACGTCTTCAAACACAATATGGAGTCAAATTTCACCCCTAGCATATCATGCTCTTTAGAGACCATCACAATTTGTATTTTCGCACAATCAAATGTAATGTCATATTTTTCTACAGGTTGACATAGCTGTAAGCTGGGGATAAATGTGCTTTGCTGAGAGCAGCTGGCATTTCCTCTCTCTTGCAAAAGTAAATGTCAGAGTACAGTCATCTGCATAGCCACGTGATTCTGGGATTCTGGGATGAGATGAAGGCCATTGATGTAGACATTTCATAACAATTGACCAAGCACACTTTCCTGAGGAACACTGGCAAAGATTGGGTATCTTGTAGACTCTGCCACTGAGAACCCCTCTTAAGGTTCTACCCTGAAGGTAATTACTAAGGAGGTGCAGTGCAGAGCCCCTGAGACTCCAGGTGCTGGCAGATTTGCCAACAGACTCTGGCACCACACTCAGTCGACATCTCAACAATGCTGCTTCTACGCAGCTCATATGGGATTCATTCACTGTCTGGTGCTACATGTAAGAAATGTTTAACAGGGGGTCAGCTGCAGAGACACCTTTTCTGAAGCCAACTGACCATCACAAAGAAACGAGTGATGATTAAAAAATGTTACCATTTTCCATGAGATTATTATCTCAAGGATTTTGCCAATGATTGACATAAGGACACTAATATACAGTTCGTGATTACTGCTCTCCTATTTTTATTGTGAACCGGGACTACATTTTCCTCTTTCCACAGAAAAAATATATTTACAATGTACTACGCATGTATCAAGCATAACTTTTCTATACAAGTAGCAAGACAGGTCGTGAGATACATTGTACACGTATACTGTGACGCATCCACTAGGGCTCTCAGGGTAACAGTATATTTATAAAACAACTAGTCAATAGAATTACAGACATCAAAAGCTTCGGTTCCCTCTATTAAGGAACGAACGTTACCGCAACTTGAACTGTCTGCGTTATATGTATGAGTAAAACTTACAGTGTACAGTCATAACATAATCCATAATATGACAAAACAGACACTTTTCAGTGAGTCTAATAACCATAACAAAATAGTGTAATTAAAAACAAGGTTGTTGACATTAATAATTTGCACAACAAATTCCCTGTGACTCACAGCACATACCATATCCCGGGCGTGGAAAATCCCTTGAATCTGTTTTGTAGAACAACACGTAATAAGCTGCAAAATAAACTACCGTGGTTTAAGGGACCGAGATGGATGGCAAACAAATCTAACTTTCCTGAACATAAGAATAGTTTAGCACCTGAGGCTATTGTAGTTACTGTACTTGCAGCACGCTGAGGTACCTGAACCAGCTACTGATATAAATCGCTTTTCTTGTTTACATAAATTAATCAGAGTAACAGCTATGGTATTTACATTTATTAATAAAATCGGTATCATTCAAAATTTCCACATAGTCTTAAGAACTAAATACAAAGAATCCACAAGACGTATTTATAGATGAACCTGAAGAAGGCATACAGAAATACAAAGTTTGTTCTAATAAACAAGCTTGGACAATACCTGATGTCCTCAGGAAAGAGGAAGACTTAAAAATGGCTATTTAGAAGAAATTACAAAGAACCCCATTACCCTACCAGAAACACATCCCCTGACTTAATTAAATGTATATAATGCTCATTCGAATGGGCGCGCTGGAAAGCAGGAGCACTGAGTAACATTATACAAACTTTCTGGATCCCTATGGGACGTCAGTTTATGTAGAAATTTGTTAATTTTTGCGTAATCTATCATCGAATTGACGCCACGACGCAAGTGTATCCTGGACTACTATTATTGCCAGAAGAACCTGAAGTATTAGTCAAACCTTATGAGGACACTAGCAGACAACAGTGGTCCTATAATTCTAATTAGAACAAGAGACAATGTCCCGATCAAGGTGTACTTCTGCCTTTTCTGCACGACGCTGAAAGGAGGACACCTGGAGATCGCTACTAATTTGAAAACCCGCTCGTTCCCCGGGATATTAATCTCAGACAAAGGAACAAACTTCGTGGCGAGCTCCCAGTTCATTACTGAACTGTTGTCAACATTATGAGGCGCAGAACCACCTCACACACTGGAAGTGCATCTGGAAATTCATTACTTCTTGGACACTGTGGAATAGGAAAGAAATAGGCAAGTGAAGGCTAAATGAAACTCACAGGAAAACTCTATACCGAAAAAAGTTTAATCTAGAGGAATTCTAGACCACTTTAGTCGATGAGGAAGCTAGAATAAACCACCGATCTCTAACCAACATAAATGAGACAATGAGGGGATCTAGAAATCATCACGCTTTTCAGTCTACTTACAGGACTCAAGTTGATGATGTTTAAACAAGTGAATAAAGTGATGGATAAGTGGTGGAAGCATTGGAACGACAAGAACCTAACTTATCTTTGTGAACATTATTATGGTGTTGGTGACCATTATAATGAGACCATTATAGTCCCAAGAGACGTTGTCATAACTGTTAATGAGTGACAGTAGCCATAAGGCAAAGTGATAAAAGTTGTATCTCAACAAGCAAGGGGTGATAAGAAAAGTCAAAGTTATAAGTCATCTCAGTTTGAGAACTATTAACAAGTTGATAACCCTAGAGATCAGTAGTGGTGAAAGCTACCATCCTTCTGCCAAGGGACAAGACTTTTTATAAAGCAACGAGCATCATGACGACGGTGAGAAAAAAGAAGACTTAAGAGAAGTCATCAACTATAAAGTTGAAGTAGAATTCCCATTTGCAAAGTAGAAAGTAATTGTCCAGGAGGAAGTGGAATTACTTCATGAAACTCCTCAGTTCACAGTTCATGAAGCCAAAATACGTGCATGACATGCTGCTTATGCGATATTGTGAGTTGGATGGATCTAATAAGTTACGGATAACTAATCTACGTTGTCACTTCCCCGCTAAGGACAGTGCAGAAGCTAAACTATTACCAATATTAGTAATAAGTACCATCAATATTGTGTCAAGGTAGGTTTTTAAAAGGTGGTATATTAGAGTTATCTATCATAAGAGCCTATTATTATGATTAAATATGAGGTTGAATCGTGAGTATTAAGCTTAGGAAAATCACATTCCAGGCAGCACCCACCTAATAAAGAATGAGCAATGTCATTCACACGCCTTTCTTATCGAAAATTGGCAGGACAATGTATTTTTCATAACAGCAGAACCAACCCTTCATAGTTATTATACCCCAAGTTGAGAAAACAGCAAGTGTACAGACAATGAGTCCTACTTGTGTTTAGTTATGTATGAATGAAATAATAATTATTTTCTCATGACTTAAAGGTAAATATATAACTAACGATATTATTAAAAAAATAATGTCAGTCAGAGTGTGACTTTCTAAATGCGGGTTATATGTGTATTGTTCCAGTCACTGTGTTGTGCCTGTTTGTTCTTTAAGGTCAGTAGGTTAAAGTCGTCCGAAGATGGAAGAAAAGTGGGGCGTTAATTATCTACAAGGAGGATAATAAATACCCTGGATACAAACACAAAAAAATACTTACTAAGTAGTAATTACTTAATATTTGTCCTCCAAACTGACAGTGAGGGATTATTTTATTATGCTACTAGTCATTAAGAGGTCTGCATCTGAGGGTTTTCTCAGCTGAAGGTCGCCAGGTGAATAATTATATACTGTTCTGGTAAGTGGTTTGAATAGGGAATGTAGCTAGAAGCTGCTGAAACTGATCTGACTATTTGCAGGGTACAGATTTAACAAACAAACTTCTCTTTTAATTATAAAGAGTCCAATACTCTCAAACGTTTGCCAGCATAATACCGTATTCCTGTTGGAGGTCAGAGTCAGCATAATATACACTTAAATAAGGAAGACAATATCAAAGTTGTTCTCAGTATTTTAATTAATGTTTTAAGAAAGGTGAAGGTTTAGTAAAGATTTACTCTAGTGATTTTAAGGGCGATTTCTGCAGCCTAAAACAGAAGAGAAGGGCAGATCAAGATTTCGATCCCCCACTTTAGTTAGGAATTGTGGATCACTCTCTGCAAGATTAATAACTTCAGACTCTAACCACCAGAGAACGCCAGTGTAACTGCACCATTTGTTAGTCTGCTAGATTGTGAAGTCAGGTCTTACTTGGGAGTCGCTGTGGTCGCGGTAACCCTTAACACATCCTTTCACCCAAACAATTAAACAAGTGTGAAAATCATAAGATTGATATGCGAACTAGTAGTTGTAGGCCGTAATATTATGTTATATTAGGTAATGAAATTGGACTTATAGCAGTACCTAGCATCCCACCAGAGTAGAGCTAGAAGGTGGTACAGGACTGACGCTTTCTTCTGGAAAAAGCCAGCAGTCGGTCAACATCTCTAGTGAGCTATATGCTCAGTGACCACACTGTCTTCAAAATATTGCCTGTTGACCAACGTAAGGATCTGAGAGGCTTTCCGACGTACGTTGGACATATTCTCTTCCCAGGCCCCCATAGAAAGACAATCTGCTGTTTTTTTCCTTATCATATTAGTTGGCCAATGATATTTTGGGAAATGCAGGACATCTGACCTATGGGTTACGAGTGGGCAGACGCACGACCAACTCAGTGGTATATAACAGCTAAGATGCCTTGTGACTACCCTTTGAATATTAGACCTGAAGCTAGTAGTTCCTTATACACATAAATATTAATGTTAGTGTTTGCTCACTATTGATCGAGCATAATAGTGTGACCATCTTATGACCAAGAGATTGTAATTAATTACTTCAATGGATAAACTATATGTTTTTTTTTTCATGGAAAATTGCCTTCAAAATTCTTGGCAGCACTAATGTGCTACCAAGAAAAGGCCCTGGCCGGGACAAGACTGACGAACCTACTACAGTATTCAGGAACATAGACTTCGAGGTGGAGTACCTTCCCCTAAGTTACCTGAATATAACTTAAGGTTAATAAACTGTCATATGATTTATGTCAGAAACAACTTGCCATTTTCTCTGCTAGCCCCTGCAGGGTCGAGTGATCATGCAATATCATGGTGTTAAAGTATATGCTGGCAACCTCTTCATTACCACCTTCAATATTTATGCCCCCTGCTAATCAATTTCAACCTGAAGTTTTACTAGATCACATCAATAGTAAACCTTCCCTAATTCTTGGAGATTACAAAGCAAGACTAATGAATATTGGAAGGAAGTAAAGTAATCACATTTCTAAATAAGGATGATAATACTAGAACTGTGGGGACTATTGAGTCTACTTATGTATATGGCGGCATATTAAACTGTGTCTACGATTTAACGTATCATAGGTGATGCACGACTTATAATTGATGATCTTCTACCTGATCACTTTCCAAGACTCACAACTATCAATCTGGATCATATTTCCAGCAGTAAAGGAGGTAAATATAAAAATCTAACGCTTATACTAAACCCAAATCATCGAGAAGACTGAATTAACTGCTTGGATCTATATTATTAGAATTACGAGCCCGTAGGTACGCAAAAATTAATGATTTAGTTGTCGCCATTGAGAAATTCCTTTCAGATCAAAGGAATTAAAAAAGAACACTTAAATCTCTAATCATAAGCGATTACATGCACGATCATGAGTACTGTAATGAACCACAACTAGGTATTAAGATGTCTAGCTAGAATAACTAGTAAATCACGTCGTGAATATACGACCACAGAATTACTCAGAACTCTCCAAGTTGCATTAACATATGCATGGCATGCTAAACCATAATTTAGGTAACAAAAATAAGAACAATTTGATTGTGTTTAATATATTTAAAATCCCTAAGTTGAGCCTAGAAAGGTATAAATAAAAAAAAAACCTGAGTGGCAATATTATTCATCCTTTTCCTCTTGAAAAAGCAAAGGACCTCTTAAATAACTGGGCCAAAACATCCAAGCATGAGAATCTCTCATCTCATATTAGAACAAACCTAGAGAGTGCTTCAGAGGGAAGGTTGAATCAGCGTAAATATTGATGAGAGCGATTTTCTCTTCACTGAGTATGAATTAGATATTATATTAAATAAAAGTCGATCCTCCTCTCCTTGAGAGGATGGTATATCTTATGGTATCCTTCCTCTTCCAGGAAGTAGAGTCTCATTGTGCCTATCCTTAAACCACGTCAATCTGATACATTTTGAACAGTCTCCTTAACTTGCTGTGTTTGTAAAATATTTGAAAGAATGATTCTTAATAGACTCTACTGTAGAATCAGACATCAACTTTCATTTCATCTTTACAGATATATATAAAAAAAATCTTTGGAAAGGTATTACTACTTTCCGCACTATACACACTTGTACTAGTTTTACCACAATTTTTGACCCAAAATCTGCCTTTGATATCGCAAAGAGAATCTTCATGAACTAGCCAAACAGAATGTCGGTTTCATGTTTTTTTAATGTCCTCATTAATGCTCTCCTATATGGTCTTCCTACCTCACCTAAACATAGAACTGCAAGGCTATGCTCATGACATCATGATTCATAAAAGAAGGCATAAGATAAGTCCATTTTGAACGAAATTCAAGTAATTTGTAATGAACTAGAAAGGGAAAGGAAGGCTGTCTTCAGCGTCATGTTCATTTGCAGCAGAGTCGCTCATATTTTCAGCTGGTGGGACAGGTCGAGGGACGACCTTTGGCTTCCTTCCTTTCCCACCTCGAGGTCACTTGAAGTATCTCCCTCAATGGCATACTATAAAGACAATTCATACATTCTGCAATGACTGCGTTCATAGGAAGGTGCAGGTTAAAACAAATATGATAAAGAGAAAAGTGCAGAAAAAAATACACGGTCCTCTGAGTTTCAACATTTCCTGTTTTTTATTCATCCTGGCAACGACATCTGCTAAGAAGGTTCACTCTAAGATGTTCCTTCTCCCCTTTCCAATTGCCTAGAGACCGATAAGAATGCAGGAAACAGCTTGGAGTAAATCTTACCAGGTATCGTTGTCAGGACAGCAGGAGAAGGAAATGTAGAAATTCCAGGACTGTGTAATATTTTCTGTACTTTTCTCCCTATAAAATTTGTCTTAGCCTGCACCTTCCCATGACAACAGTCATTGTAGAATTTTTGTCCAGGGATAAACTTCAAGTGACCTCAAGGTGAGCAAGGAAGGAAAGCCAGAGGTCGTACCCCAACCTGTCCCTGAAGCTGCAAACATTAGCAAATATGTTGAAAATGAAGATGTAGACATCTTTTCGTTCCCTATCTACTTCTCAGCAGCCCCTGCAAGCTCTGACGCGGAAGATTTGGCAGCTGCTGTGATTATAATATTTTAGATTTTGAAACAGAAGCGGTTAGTTCATTATGTATACCTGGAATATACCAGGAAAGGGTTTCGGGTGTCAAAGTCCCCGCGGCCTGGTCTGAGACCAGGCCTCGTGGTGCATCAGGGTCTGATCAACCAAGCTGTTACTGCTGGTCGCACGCAAACTGACGTACGAACCACAGCCCGGCTGTGTACCTTATATCTATCCTTGGGACGGTACAACAAGCACATATGAAGAAATAAAATGTCTACGCACTATCCCCCAAAATGGTTACCTGAGTGTATCTGGATTTACATCTACAATTGACTTTTCTGGTGGAAGCAAATTTTAGATTTTTTGCCTAATATGTCTATCATATTAGCATCAATAATATACTTGATACATAATTAAGGTTATACTATCTCTATTTTCCTCAGTAGGTGGATCTTCAATCACATGGTGTTCAAGAAAATGTCCATAAGGCTGCCCACTTACTTTGCATTTAGTTTGATCATCATTTGTGCATCTGCCAAATTACCAGAGGTTCTTGCAACCAAGCTTAAACTTGGCTCCATTTAACGCACTTATCTACGTTCATGTTATCATAGGGAGTGAAAGATCTACTCCGGCTTCTAACTGCATTGCTATGAAATTCAGTTTCCTTACTTACATCTCTTCTAATTGTATCAGACGCAGATATAGCAAAGTTGTATTCTACATTTCCCGTCAAGGCACTTGGGCTAACTTATCAACCTTCTCACGAAGGAATAATTCAGCGTGTGATGATATCACATAAAAAAATTCTTTCAGTTTCCGCTGATTTTCGAGTTTCCATATCTGGCTTCTCCAATGAGCATTTTGTGAGTCATGGTGTGAGTCGAGAGCCATCAGTGATGACACAGTATCACTAATAACCAAACAATTAAGCCCAGTGTCATAAGTTAACTTTAGTGCCTTTAGGATGGTAAATAATTCACTTTGCAGTGTAGACGTCCAGTTGTTAATTCTTATGCCTATCTCAACATGGTTCCTATCATTCTTCCTTATTGATATAGAACAAGAGCAGATGCAACTCTGATAACAGACTTCTGATTAGATACATCAGTGTAATTTGTGATATATTATTGCACACAGTTTAGTGAGATTTTTTTTTCTTGAACAGTTGTGTTTGCAAGTGATTTAAGAAAGAGATTACCAGTGATGAGCTACTGGGAAGGGATTACCAGTGATGAGCTCCTGGGAAGGGATTACCAGTGATGAGCTACTGGGAAGGGATTACCAGTGATGAGCTACTGGGAAGGGATTACCAGTGATGAGCTACTGGGAAGGGATTACCAGTGATGAGCTACTGGGAAGGGATTACCAGTGATGAGCTACTGGGAAAGGATTACTAGTGATGAGCTACTGGGAAGGGATTACCAGTGATGGGCTACTGGGAAGGGATTACCAGTGATGAGCTACTGGGAAGGGATTACCAGTGATGAGCTACTGGGAAGGGGCTTTCAGATATGACATTAAATGAGTGCGGTTCCCATGGACTGGTGAAGGGTAAACTGTATCACCCTTCCCGGAAAAATAAACACATAAGCAGTATAATGTGATCCATTATTGACAACATTTCGTCCACACAGTGGGCTTTATCAAGTCACAAACAGATCTACCTGGGTGAAAGGTACGTGAGTATTTATAGGATGGAGTCAGGTGGAGAATGCTGCATGGGACGATCTTCCGAGTAGGGTGATAGGGTCTAGGACCTTGGGTAGCTTTAAAAAAGAAATTGGACAATTATATGAGTAGACCTTCTGCAGCGTTCCTCCATTCTTATGTTCTTATGTGGGATAACGTTGAAGAAGTTTCTTGGCAGGGGGTTCAGCTATGTTATAGAAGCCGTTGTTTTGGTTTAAGTTGTTGGATATGCAGATAAGTGGTGATTCCAGGATTCTGCGGTATTGAGTGTTGTCTTCTCTGGCGATAAGTCTTGCGTTTCTGTAGTTGATTAAATGGTTGTGTGAATTTCGGTGTTGAACACAGGCATTCCTTGGGTCGTCAGATCTGCCTGCGTACTGGTGTTCTGAAATACATGTTTGGAAGTCTCTGAATGTTTCGCCCACGTTTAATTTGCTGCAGTCATTACAAGGGATTATGTATACCCCTGCAGAGGATTGAAGCTTGTCCTGTTTATTACTGGTAATGTCCTTGATGGTGGTGGATGTGGAGGTAGATACTTGGAATGAGGTATTGGAAAAGATGTTGGAAACGTGTTGGCAATGGAGTTGGTGGGGAGGACTATGTATCTCTTCTCGGCAGTGTCTTTCTTGGGTGTGTTAAAGATGTTTAATGCCCGTCGTCTGCACTTTCTAATGAAGTGACGAGGATAGTGAAGTTTAGAAAATACTTGTTCATTTAGAGAGAATTCTTCGTCAAGAAACTAATTGCTGCAGATTCCAAGGTCCTAGCTACCCAAGGTTCTAGCCTCTATCACCCTACTAGGTAGATTGTCACACGCAGCATTCTCCACCTGACTCCATCCTATGAATACTCACGTACCTTTCACCCAGGTAGATCTGATTGTGACTTGATAAAGCCCACTGTGTGGGAGAAACGTTGTCAATAAAGGATCACATAATACTTCTTATGTGTTTATTTTTCCATTGTGTCGGTATTTTATACCATTTAATTCCATCACCCTTCCCATAAAATTTAATATAATTGCATGCTTTCAAAACCCATTTCGATTTGGGTATATATAGCTCAAGACATTTAGTAAGATTTGTTGTGACGGTCTCAGGCTCATTCCTTAAAATTACAATATCAAGTACAGTGTTACTGTCAACAATCCTATCAACTATACTAGGAACACCTAGCTCCTTCCTCATATTAAGATCCTTGGTAGTTTCAAGACAGCCAAGAACAATTCTGATGCATTAGCACTTTAGTAGGGGTTGAAGCCAACAACAGCTATGAGAGCATTTAGCCAATTTTAGTTGTGGTATGGTTAATTTAAGAAAGAGTATGTCTGCACCAAGGTATCTGTCAGATGTAACGACGCTGATGTTTTCTCTCTGCAAACAGATAAGTGGGGTATATCGAGGCCTAGTTGATTTACTTCCTTAAGAATGGAACTCATCTTATGCCATTTTTTATGAACCATGACGTCATCAGTATAGCTCATAGCTATATGTTTAAATGAGGTAGGAAGAATTTTTTAGGAGAGCATTAATTAGGACATTAAAACAGCATGGGACTGAGAACTCCTCCTTGTGATGTACCTTTCGGACACTTCTTTAGTCTCTCTTCTAAAACCTTGACAGAAAACAGAGGACATTCTATTCGACAGAAAACCTACTATACAACCGAGCACGTTACCCCCAGTATTCAGATTTTTGATCAAGAATTTTAGATCAAGAAATATAGCGAAGTTAGTAGAAAAGTGTGCAGTTAGGAAAGCCGTAGTACCATTCTGAACATTTTCCTTTCACAAATCCATAAAGACGAGGTGAAAGATGGTGTGTGATTCTACAGTACAGTCTATTAAGGATCATTTTTACAAATATTTTGCAAAGATATCCGGTTATTGAGACTGATTTAAATGCATCAGATCGTCGTGTTTTAAGGATAGGCACACTGATACTGTTGGTCCAGGAAATAGGAGGGACACCCTCGATGTAACTAAGATCATACAGCCTAACAAAGGATCACTAGGGACTTATCTTAAACTTCTGAGGATACCATAAGTTATGCCATCCTATGCAGGGGCAGATGATCGACTTTCTTTTAATATATGTAATTTATACTCAGTGAAGAGAAAATCCCTCTCATCAATATTTACGCTCATAAAGTAAATCAGATTCAACATTCCCTCGAAAACATTCTCTAGGTTTGTTCTAATATGAGATGAGAGATTCTCATGCCTTTATATTTTTGGCTCAATTGTTTACGAGGTCATTGTTTTTCAGGAGGAAAGAGATGAGGAACATTGCCACTCATTTTCTTTGTCATTTTATTTATACATTTCTAGATTCAGCTTAGATGTTTAAATATATTCAACCCAAACAAATTGTCCCTATTCCTGTTTCCTAAATTATTGCTTAGTATTTCTTGCATTTGTTAATGCAGCTTTGAAACTTCTGAGTAAGTCTATTGTCGTATATTCACGATATACTTTACCAGTCCATCCATCTAGCAGAACTCGATATTGCTACTGAGACGATCAAGATTCCCAGGCAGCGCTCTTATCCACTCAGCCACAAATGCCACATAAGCTGGGCAGTCTGGTTCACAAGCCATGTTTTTTTTCCCAGCCCGGGCACGTCAGTCAGCCTCAAGCATGAATTCAAGCTATTTCAATCTCCTCCTGTATGTTCTGACCTCACAAGCGATTTTTCTATCAATGCAGCACCCAGAAACAAGTGGGTATTTACAGAGAAAGATCGCAATCAGGAGGACTCGATACTGCTACTGAGACGGTCGAAGAGGAGATTGAAATAGCTTGAATCCTTGCTTGAGACTCACTTGATCGTCTCAGTAGCAGTATCGAGACCTGCTTACTGCGATCTTTCTCTGTAAATACCTGCTTGTTTCTGCGTCTTAAGTTACATAGTTGTGGATCATTATAGTACTCCTGATGGTGTTCTTTTTTCTATTCACATTATGTGTGACCAAGTTCTCAATGGCAACAACTAAATCATTAAATTTTACGTACCAATGGGTTCGTAATTCTGATACTATAGATCCAAGAAGTTAATTAAGTTGTCGTTGTTATTTACCTCCTTTACTGCTTAAAATAAGGTCAAGATTGATGGTTATGAGTCTTGGAAAATTATCAGAAAGAAAATCATTATTACGAAAACAGGTATAGTCTTGTGGCCTGTGCACCGGTTCATAAATGAGTCAGCGCCATAATCAATAGCAATCAATGTAGGTAGGAGCAAAAGACAGCTAAATAAGCGTGAAATATGTACAATATTTACAGAGAATAAGTTCAGTATAACAAGTTTTGCTAGGCAGAGACACTGTGAGAACAGTGTTCGACAGTACTTCTGAAGCAAATCTACCAATTTGCTTAATGCGTTGCTTGACTTCGCTTCACAGGATTGGCGGGTCGGGAGGATGGGGGGCATCTATTATACTCTTAATAGATGGCTCACTGGTCGGGAGGGCGTTTCTATATTGGTGAGTGACATACGTTGAATAAATTGTAACGTACTCTTCGCATGCGGCAATCATCGACTCTAAAGTCGTGCATCATATATGTTACGTTGAATCCTAGACACATGTCTAGTATGCCGCCATATATATGAGAAGAGTCAATAGTCCCCACAATTCAAACATTATCATGCTCACTTAGAAATCTGAGTATTTTAATTCACTCCAATATTCTTTTGCCCGACATTATAGTCTCCAAGAATTAGGGAAGGTTTCCTATGATGGATGTGGTAAAGCATCAGGTTTAAACTGATTAGCTGCGGCATAAATATTGAAGGTGTTAATAAAGCAGTCGCCAACATATACTTTAACACCATGATATTGCATGATCACTCGACTCTGCAGGGGCTAGGAGAGAAAGCGGCAAGTTGTTTCTGACATAAACCAAACAACATTTTATTGACCTTAAGGTATATTCAGGTAACTTAAGGGAAGGCACTCCACTTCGAACTCTATGTTCCTGAATACAAGTGACATAAAAATTCTTAGTTTCACTTAAGTGATGTAAGTCGGGAAACTTTGTTCTGGTTGAGGTAATGTTCTATGAAATAAAAAGTAATCTATCCATCGAGGTGATTAATTACAATATCTTATTCATAAGATGGTAAGACTACTTATTTTGCTGGAATAATCGTGTGTAAACACTTCAGAGCATATAACATAGCTTGTTCCTTCTCATTTCTGTAATCATTTCTCTAACCATTTTCCGGCACTTTACCAGCACATTAATAGGCATTGTCTGCAGTTCAGGATCATTGGCTTTTTCTTCACAAATCGTTTGAAATTCTGTAGAGAATGTTTCACGCGTGATTAAAGGCACCATTCTGACTAACTAGCTTAATATAATTTGTCCGTATCTGCTTGAGTGGTAAATTTTTCCACTCAAGATTGTTATGGCTTGAAAGAAGTCATGTGAGTTTGGTACTTTTCTATTGAGAGGTACTTCCAAGTAGGTCCTGTTTTCAGAGTCTACCAGAACATTATATGGTGCAGTTACACTGGCGTTCTCTGGTGGTTTAAGTTTATCGTAGAGTTTGAAGTCTTGCTAAAGTGGGGGATCGAGCTCTTGATCTGTCCCCCTCTTCTGCTGAGGCTGCAGAAATCGCCCTTAAAATCACTAGAATGAATCTTGACAAAACCTTCACCTTTCTTAAAACATTAATTAAAATACTAAAAGCAACTTTAATATTTTCTTCTTCATTAATATGTATGTTATACTGACTCTCACCTCTAAAATGAATTAATTTTTATGCTGGCAAGAGTTTGAGAGTATTAGACCCTCTTTCATTAAACAGGAAGTTTGTTAATTCTGTAACCTGCAAATAGTCAGATCAGCTCCAGCAGCTTCTAGCTACATTCGCCGTACAAACCAGAGCAGAATATAATTGCTTACCTGACGACCTTCAGCTGAGAAAACCTCAGGTCATATTGACTAGTAGCACATGAAAATAATCCCTCACTGTCAGGACTTATAGTAAGTAATTACTACTTAGTAATATTTTTTTTGTACCTAAAGTATTTACCTCCGTTATTCATAATTAACCTTCCCATGTCTTCCACTTTCGGACTCTTTCTACAGAAGTCAGATACTTCTGCTCCACCATGAAAATAATTTCTTATTGTAAGTTTGGCGAACAAATATTAAGTACTTACTACTTACTAAGCATTTCTTTGTGATCGCTTCCGTAGGGAATTCCACCTCATTATTATTTTTCCCATTTGTAGACCTCTTCTTAATAACTAGTGACACAGGCAAATAATCCGTAACTGTCAGTTTGGAGATAACTGATCATTTCAGTTTGTCGTCTTTCGGACGAATTTATCCTACTAAGGTCTTTAGCTAAAAAAACAATTCTGAAACACAATATAAAAAATAGGGGCGTGACTTATTTTCATAAAACTGCATGAGCTGTGCAGTGAATGGAAAGACAGTGAATAGAAAGAAGTGACAGAATCCACAACTTTCCTAAAGCTATAACGTATCCCACATAAACAGGACTCATAACACAAACCCATTTGGTGTCACAGTACCTACAGAGAGAGTGATGTGGCTGAGAGTTTCCCTAAGACTAACTTAATTACCAGGAAGCTGATGAAAGTTGACTTTGGTTATCCAACATCTTCACCGGTCCACAGACTCCTTCCTTTATTTCGCTCAGAGAGAACCTTCATAAAACAGGCCTTTGAATATCATAACTCTATTACTTATGACCAGTAAAGGCTTGCCAAGACTTGAACAATTTTTATTGTTGGTGTATTTCTCCTGCTCAGCACGTATTGTCCAGTCGAATACAAAAGCTACTCATGTACTGGAGACAGTGGGAGAGTGGAGAGGAAATTTTGAGGTTTTCAGTCAATCATCAACTTATCAGTATTAAATATCATCAATATTATAAATATTTTCTGTCTCTGTAACAATATGGAATCTTGGTACAGAGGATTTTTTCTTTAGTTATATTGCTGAACAACTATTTGGCAAGACTGACTTGCACTAGTGAGCGCCGCCAACCAGTGACGCTGCTACCATCTCACGTCTCTACTAGGTAAGTCTCTCTCCATATGACTTCTCGAGGTTAAGAGACGGACCACCTACAATCAAGGTTATGAGACTGACCACCTACAATCAAGGCTAAAAGACTGGTAACCTACAATCAAGGTTAAGAGACTGATCACCTATAATCAAGGCAAAGAGACTAATCACCTACAATCAAGGCTAAGAGACAGTCCACCTACAATCAAGGCTAAGAGTCTGATCACCTACAACAATCAAGGCTAAAGGTGACCATCTATAATCAAGGCTAATATAATATCTTTATTTACTACAAGTACATGTACATGGTATAGAGGCCTAACTGACATCAATGACATACTACTATATAGAAAGCCTCTTGTTATGCTGAGCATTTCGGGCAAATTAGGTCCTTGTCCCAATATGCGACCCACACCAGTCGACTAACTCCTAGGTACCCATTTTACTGATGGGTGAACATAGACAACCGGTGTAAAGAAACAAGTCCAATGTTTCTACCCTCGCAGGGAATCGAACGCAGACACTCGCCGTGTGAAGCGAGAGCTTTAGCGACCAGGCCACGGTGCCTGCAGTCAAGGCTAAGAGACTTACCAACTACAATCAAGGCTAAGAGACAGACCATCAACAATCAAGGATAAGAGGCTTACCATCTACAATCAAGGTTAGTGGGACTGATCACCTACAATCAATACTAAGGGTCTGACCACAAGCAATCGAGGTTAAGGGTCTGACCACCTACAATCAAAGCTAAGGGAATGAACAACTACAATCATATCTAAGGGACTGACCATCTTCCATCAAAGCAAAAGGACTTATTGCCTACAATCAAAACTAAGAGACTGATTCCATACAATGAAAGCAAAGGAATTGGCACCCCTACAATGAAAGCTAAGGGAATGAAGAAGACTGCTGAGGAGGCGAACTTTTCGGGACTAAAGTGACCTAAGTGATGCGTACACGTATCTCTGTCATCAAAGGCATTATTATCTTTTAAGTTATGTGTAGCATTAAAAACAACGAAGAACGTTACTAGACACAAGAAGGTTAAGAAAACTGAATAACGTACAACAAAGTTAATATTACCATTAGTTAGCAATAACGTACAACAACTAAGTTAATATTACCATAAGTTAGCAATAACGGACAAGAACTAAGTTAATATTACCATAAGTTAGCAATAACGTACAACAACTAAGTTAATATTACCATAAGTTAGCAATAACGTACAACAACAAAGTTAATATTGCCGTAAGTTAGCAATAAGCAGAACTGACGAAATGAAAATTATTACTGAATGATTCATATCGGATATAATAGGAGAGTGAAAAGACATTTTTCAATCCAAAATTCACACAGTGAAAAAAGAGGATATCAATGCTAGTCCGTCAGGACCATCCACTCCTGAATATAAATATCAGTATAAAAGAGGATTAACCAAATTTGTGTATATGTTTGTGTGTGTGTGTGTACTAGCCTATTTGAGGTTGCAAAGGTCGAATCGCAGCTCTTGGCTCCGACTCTTCGCTGTACGCTACTATTTCCACTCTCTCCTTTCTCTTAGAGCCTTGTAGTACCTCTCCTTATAGTTATGTATGGTTCCTGCCTTTACAACATCATTCTACAGACTGTTCCACTTTCTGAGTATTCTAATGCTGAAGAAATACTTCCTAACATTTATGTGACTCATCTGAGTTTTCAAGTTCCAGTTGTGGCTCCACGTTCCTTTGTACTCTCTCCGAAACACTCTGTCCCTGTCCACCTTGGCAATTCATCTTAGTATTTTATACTGAAGGAGGGATGTTAAATATTGCAGTTTTATAACTGTATTGTAAGCATGCCTCTGGCAAGACAGTCATGGAGTGAATGATGATAAAAGTTTTTCTTTTTCGGGCCACCATGCCTTGGTGGGAAACGGCCGATGTGTTAATAAAAAAAATAATCATGTCGTCCCTATCCCTCCTGTCCTAGAGGGCCATCAGCGGGAGTTTCGTTAACCTCTCCTCCTTAGCTTTGGGATTAGTTTCGTTCCAAGACTTTCTCTAATAACTTGACGTGTTTGACCAGGTGTGGGTTACAGACCGGTGCTGCTTATTCCAATATGAGCCTGACGTACATGGTATACAGTGTCGTAAATGACTCCTTACTTAGATGACGAAGAGTTATTCTTAGGTTTGCCAGGCGCCCATATGTTGCAACAGTTATTTGGTTGATGCGTTCCTTAGAAGATGTGCTCGGTATGATACTCACACCAAGATCCTTTGTACTGAGTGAGCTTTG
Source organism: Cherax destructor (assembly GCA_009830355.1). Taxonomy (NCBI): domain Eukaryota; kingdom Metazoa; phylum Arthropoda; class Malacostraca; order Decapoda; family Parastacidae; genus Cherax; species Cherax destructor. The sequence continues at coordinate 61,954 of WNWK01005075.1, read as the reverse complement.
CAGCCTATGGCCGCCTAGTCTGTACTCCGTTTGGAGTCTTCTTTGACTCTCCCCAATCTTCTCGACTTTGCACTTGGCAAGGTTAAACTCCCGGAGCCAGTTCTTGGACCAGGATTGCAGCCTATCCAGATCCCTTTGTAGTCTTACCTGATCCTCATCCGTTTTGAATTATTTTCTGCAATAGCCTCACACCGTCTGCGTGTGTATGTGTGTCTGTACTCACCTATATATACTCACCTATATGTGGTTGCAGGGGTCGAATCATAGCTCCTGGTTCCGCTTCTTCAGTGGTCGATACTAAGTCGCTCTCTCCCTGTTCCATGAGCTTTATCATACCTCTTCTTAAAGTTATATCTGGAATTTGCCTCCACTACTTCTCTCTCCAGATTATTCCACTTCCTGACAACTCTCTGGCTAAATAAATACTTTATAACATCCCTATGACTCATCTGGGTTTTCAGCTTCCAATTGTGGCCCCTTGTTCCTGTATCCCATCTCTGAAATATTCGAGCCCTGTCCACCTTGTCAATTCCTCTCAGTATTTTATACGTCGTTATCATGTCCCCCCTATCCCTCCTATCCTCTAATGTCATCAGGTTGAGTTCTCTTAATCTCTCCTCGTAACACATACACTTCAGTTCCGGGACTAATCTTGTTGCAAACGTTTGCACTTTCTCCATTTCTTGACGTATTTGACTAAGTGTGGGTTCCATACTGGTGCTGCATACTCCAGTATGGGCCTGACGTACACGCTCTACAATGTCGTGAATGACTCCTTACTCAGATGTCGAAATGATATACTCAGGTTTGCCAAGGGCCCATATGCTGCAGCAGTTATTTGATTGATGTGCCTCAGGGGACATGTTCGTTATAAGGCTTACCCCAATATCCTTTTCTTTAAGTGACGTTTGCAACCTTTGATCCTCTAACCCGTATTCCGTCTGCTGTCTTCATTGTCCTTCCCCAATCTTCATGACTTTGCACTTGCTGGGGTTATACTCCAGGAGCCATTTGTCGGACCAAACTTGTAGTCTATCCAGATCCCCTTGTAATCTTAGCTGATCCTCGTCCGCTTGTATTCCCCTCATCAGCGAACATCGACACTTCTGAATCTATACCATCATGTCGTTCACGTATACAAGAAACAGCATCGGACCTAGGACTGACCCTTGTGGAATCCCACTCTACACATGCGCCCACTCTGACACTTCATCACATACCAGCTCTCGTTGTTTCCTTCCTGTCAGGTATTTCCTGATCCATTAGAGTACTTTCTCTACTATTCCTGCTGCTCCTCTAATTTTTGTACAAATCTCTTTTGTGGTACTGTGTCAAAAGCCTTTTTGCAGTCCAAAAAGATGCAATATACCCATCCCTCTCTCTCCCGTCTTACTTCTGTTACCTTATCGTAGAACTCAAGTGGATTTGTGACAAAGGATTTTCCATCTCTGAAGCGGTGCTGATTGTCATGTATGAGCCAAATCCATTCAATGTGCTACACCACTCTTCTTCTGATCATCTGTTCCATGTATTTACATACTATACAAGTCAGTGATACTGGTCTGTAGTTTAACGCTGCCTGTCTGTCTCCATTCTTAAAAATTGGAACTACATTTGCTGTCTTCCATGCCTCAGGCAATTGCCCAGTTTCGATAGATTTATTGAAGATTTCTGCTAGCGGCACACATAGTTCCTCTGCTCCTTCTCTCAGGATTCATGGAGAAATGTTATCTAGGCCCACCGTCTTTGAGGTATCTAGTTCAATTAGCAGTTTCTTCACCTTCTCCTTGTTTATGTGTTTTGTGTTCAGCACCTGCTGGTGCACCCTACCCCCATAGTTTGCTGTAAGCATTTCTGTCTCTATAGTGAATGCTTCTCTAAATCTTGTGTTAAGTTCATCACATTATTCCTGGTCATTCTTTGTGAGCTTCCCTCCTTCTTTCCTCAGCCTGATTATCTGGTCCTTGACTGTTGTTTTTCTCTTAATGTGACTCTATAACAACTTTGGTTGAGATTTGGCTTTTGATGCTATGTCGTTCTCGTATTGCTTCTGGGCCTCTCTCCTTATACCTGCATATTCGTTTCTGGTTCTTCTGCTCAACTCCTTTTTTTCTTGAGTCCTTTGCCTTCTATACTTTTTCCATGCTCTAGCACACTTGGCTTTGGCCTCTTCACATCTTCAGTTAAACCATGGGCTCACTCTGGTTTTACCATTTTTTCTGTTACCCTTTGGTATGAACTCTGCCTCTCTGCACTTAGTGGTTACTAGTTCCATAATTTAGTTTAATGTCGTTTCCTCAAGTTCCCTTTCCCACTGCACTTCATGCAGGAATCTTCTCATGCCTATGTAATCCCCTTTTTTAAAGTTTAGCTTCTCTCTTTCTTTTCATGCTGCTGCATTCTCCATTTTTAACTCTACAAAGTATTCAAAACTCAGTACATCGTGTGATATCCCCTATGTCTGAACTATGAAGGTGAATATGAGATCCAGCCTCTCTGCAACATCCTCTCCTCTCTCTCTCTGGTTGTATTCCTAACATGTTGGTGCATTAAGTTCTCCAATACTATCTTCATCATCTGAGCCCTCCACGTTTCTGGTCCCCCATGTGGCTGTAGGTTTTCCCAGTCAATAAATGAATGAAATCCCCCATTATGAGTAATTTTTGTCTTACCCATATGAGCCCTTCTGGCAACTTCAGCTAGTGTATCCACCATTGCTCTATTGCGCTCATCATACTCTTGTCTTGGCCTTCTGCTGTTCAGTGGTGGGTTATACATCACTGCTGTCATTACATTTGGACACCCAATCTGAAGTATTCCTACAATGAAGTCTTGTTTCCCCTCTGTTCATTCCTCCCATTTCCTCAAAAGTCCACTGGTTTTTGATGAGCAGTGCCACTCCTTCCCCTCGTCTGTTCTCTCTGTCTTTCCTCAGGATCAATTATCCAATTGGAAAGATTGCATCTGTTATCATCTCTGTAAGTTTTGTCTCTGTTATTGCTGTGATGTCAGGGGATGCATCAATGATTTGTTCTTGACATTCTTCACTCTTATTTGTTATTCCATCTGCATTGGTCTAATATTATGGGAGGCTGCTGTGATTGAGAAATTAGTGCTTGGGGGTAGGGGCTATGAAGTGTGGTTTGTTTCTGGTTATTGTGTTTGGTTGATATGGGGTTACAAGGGCTAAGGGGATTCAGTAAGCATTTGTATTTGATGTTCCCCCGGAGGCTGAGCTTTCCCGTCTGTCATTGCCTATCCTGTCTCTATCCTTCCACTGTTTTATCTTACTCTCACTCTCAATTGTTTCATTTCTTTTTGTGCTCTGTCTCGATTGAGGTACACGTGTTGATATTCTTGAAAGTCCTTTAACAGTGGTTTCTCCTGTAGAACCTTGTTCAGTACCACTTCCGTCTTGAATGTCAATTTGATTGGTCGATTTTTATTCCTCGAATACCCCCCCCCTCCTATTATTGCAATGATACTCTTAATCTCTTTTTCCTCCCAATGCTTTCTTACATCATAGGTCTTTTCTTCAGCCTCCTGAAGCCTGTGAATAATTATTGATATATATATATATATATATATATATATATATATATATATATATATATATATATATATATATATATATATATACACACACACACACATACAGTAGGCAGAGATGGATCTGAAGGAGTGGGTGGAACTAAGATATCCATTGCAGAAGTAATATCAAGCCATCAGTGTGTCTAGGAGATGATAAAGGAAACAACAAAGGAGATGTTTAAAATCAGTTCAGCAGATATGTAGGGAAAAGAAATGGGAAGATGAAAGGGAAGGTCAATAATTAGGTGAGTACATACACACACACACACACACACACACACACACACACACATATATATATATATATATATATATATATATATATATATATATATATATATATATATATATATATATATATATATATATATATATGTGTGTGTGTGTGTGTGTGTATGTACTCACCTAATTGTGGTTGTGGTTGCAGGGGGTCGAGACTCAGCTCTGGCCACGCCTCTTCACTGTCCGCTACTGGGTGTCTTCTCTCCCTACTACATGAGCTTTATACCTGGAGTATACCTGGAGAGAGTTCCAGGGGTCAACGTCCCTGCGGCCCGGTCTGTGACCAGGCCTCATTTATCATACCTTGTCTTAAAACTATGTATAGTTCCTGCCTCCACTATATCGTTTGCTAGACTATTCCACTTCCTGACTACTCTATTGCTGAAGAAATGCTTCCTAACATCCCTTTGACTCATCTGAGTCTTCAGCTTCCAATTGTGCCCTCTTGTTTCTGTGTTCCCTCTCTGGAACACCCTGTCACACTATCTACTTTGTCGATTTCCCGCAGTATTTTGTATGTCGTTATCATGTCTCCTCTAACCATTCTGTCCTCCAGTGTTGTTAGTCCTATTTCCCTCAACCTTTCTTCATAGGACAGTCCCCTGAGTTGTGGAACTAACCTTGTCGCAAACCTTTGCACTTTCTCTAATTTCTTGACGTGCTTGACCAGGTGTGGGTTCCAGACTGGTGCTGCATACTCTAGTATGGGCCTGACGTACACGGTGTACAGTGTCTTGAACGATTCCTTGTTAAGGTAACGGAACGCTAATCTTAGGTTTTCCAGTCGCCCATATGTTGCCGCAGTTATCTGGTTGATGTGTGCTTCCGGAGACGTGCTTGGTGTTATACTCACCCAAAGGTCTTTCTCCTTTGACGAGGTTTGTAGCCTTTGTCCACCTAGCCTGTAGTCTGTCAGCGGTCTTCTTTGCCCTTCTCCGATCTTCATGACTTTGCATTTGGTGGGATTAAATTCGAGAAGCCAGTTGCTAGACCAGTTGTCAAAGCTTGTCCAGGTCTCTTTGAAGTCCTGATTGGTCCTCATCTGATTTGATTCTCCTTAATAATTTCACATCATCTGCGAATAGAGACACTTCTGAGTCTATCCCGTCCAACATGTCATTCACATATACCAAGAATTGCACTGGTCCTAGGACTGACCCCTGCGGTACCCCGCTCGTTACAGGCGCCCACTGTGATACCTCATCACGCACCATGACCCGTTGCTGCCTCCCTGTGAGGTATTTCCTGATCCATTCCAGTGCCCTTCCTGTTATACACGCTTGGTCTTCCAGCTTCTTTACTAATCTCATGTGAGGAACTGTGTCGAAGGGCTTCCTGCAGTCCAGGAAAATGCAATCAACCCACCCTTCTCTCTCCTGTCTTACCTCTGTTACTTTGTCATAGAACTCCAGGAGGTTTGTTACAAAGGATTTGCCTTCCCTGAATCCGTGCTGTCTGGCGTTGATTATCCTGTGCCGTTCCAGATGCTCCACCATTCTTTTCCTGATGATTTTCTCCAAGACTTTGCACACTATACACGTAAGTGACACCGGTCTATAGGTTAGTGCCTCTTTTCTGTCTTCTTTTTTAAAGATGGGGACTATGCTTGCCTTTTTCCATACCTCAGGTAGCTGCCCAGTTTCAAGGGATGTGTTGAAAATTATGGTAAGTACCTCAGCTTCCTCCCGAAGACCCACGGGGAGATATTGTCTGGCCCCATCGCCTTTGAGGTATCAAGGTCACTGAGTAACTGCTTCACCTCCTCCTCAGTTGTGTGTATGCCCTCCAGCACTTGATACATTCCTTGTTGGTGATGCACTCTGTCCTGTCTACCCAGCTGCCTTCCTGCCTCCACTGTGAATACTTCCTTAAACCTCGAGTTGAGCTCCTCACATACCTCTTGATCGTTTCTTGTGGGTTCCCCATCTTCTCTCCTCAGCCTTAGCACCTGGTCCTTGACTGTTGTCTTCCTTCTGATGTGACTGTACATCAAGTTTCGGGTCAGACTTGACTTTCGATGCTATGTCATTTTCGTACTGTTTCTGGGCCTTCCTCCGTACCTGTGCGTACTCGTTTCTAGCTCTGCGACTAATCTCTTTGTTTACTTAGGTTCTTTGCCATCTGTACCTTTTCCATTCTCTGACACTCTGAGTCTTTGCCTCCCTGCACCTTTGGTTAAACCAGGGGCTCTTTCTGGCCTTCCCATTTAATCTTTTTCCTTTGGGTATAAACCGTTCCTCTGCCTCCTTGCACTTTGTCACTACGTATTCCATCATTTCATTTACTGACTGTCCTTCCATTTCCCTTTCCCATTGAACCTCCTGCAGGAAATTCCTCATACCCGTGTGTGTGTGTGTGTTACGCAGTGTGCTGCGGTAAAATATTTTATAAAAAAAAACGCTCCATACGCGTTTTATCCCTGTCAAGTCAGAGTGGCCAACACAGGAGCAGATGAGGTGTTGGAGAGTTAGTAGGAGACGGGTGGTGACGGTGTAAAGTCATCATGAAGATTGAGACACTTATGCAATATATGGGAATGTTTATTAAGGAAACGTTTCGTCACTGTGTGGTGAATGAAACGTTTAACCTCTCCTCGTAGGACATACCCCTTAGCTTCGAGACTAGTCTTGTTGCAAACCTTTGCACTTTCTCTACTTTCCTTACGTGCTTGGCTAGGTGTGGGTTCCAAACTGGAACCCACACTGTGGGTTCCAGTATGGGCCTAACGTATGCAGTGTACAGAGACTACAGGGTCCTGAAAGATACTTTATTAAGATGTCGTTATGCTGTTCTTAGGTTTGCTAGGCGCTCATATGCTGCAGCAGTTATTTGGATGATGTGCGAGTCAGGAGATGTGCCGTTGTTATACTCACCCCAAGATCCTTTTTCTTGAGTGAGGTTTGAAGTCTCTGGCCCCCTAGACTGTACTCCGTCTGCGGTCTTCTTTGCCCTTCCCCAATCTTCATGACTTTACACTTGGTGGGGTTGAACTCCAGGTGCCAGTTGCTGGACCAGGCCTGCAGCCTGTTCAGATGCCTTTGTAGTTCTACCTGGTCCTCGTCCGATTGAATTCTTCTCATCAGCTGAAGGAAAAGGATCCTGGGGTGACTATAATACCGAGCACATCTCTTGAAGTGCACATCTCTTGAAGTGCAGTATTTGGGCGATTAGCTAACCTAAGAATAGCATTCCAGCACCTCAGTAAGGAATCATTCATTACTCTGTACACAGTGTACGTCAGGCCCATACTGGAGTATGCAGCACCAGTCTGGAACCCACACCTGGTCAAGCACGTCACGAAATTGGAGAAAATGTAGGGGTTTTGAACAAGAGTAGTCCTGGAGCTTAGGGGCACGTCCTATGAGAAGAGATTAAGGACAATCGACCTGACGACATTGGAGGACGGGAGAGAGAGGGAGGACATGATGACGACATATAATATACTGAGAGGAATTGACAGTGTGGACAGAGGCAGAATGTTCCAGAGATGAGGCACAACAACAAGGGGTCACAATTGGAAGTTGAAGACCCAGGTGAGTCACAGGGATGTTAGGAAGTATTTCTTCAGTCATAGAGTTGTCAGGAAGTGGAATAGTCTGGAAAGTGTGGTAGTGGAGGCAGGTACCATATATAGCTTTAAGAAGAGGTATGATAAAGCTCATGGAGCTCGTGTACCTTGAAGGTACCAGTGAAGAGGCGGGACCAGGAGCTATGAATCGAACCCTGCAACCACAATTAGGTGAGTACACACACTCACACCGAGTTGTATTGGTTGGGTTCGATTCTCAGCTCCTGGCTCTGCTTCTTAAACAATAATTGTAAGCATAATTGGTTCCTGTCCTTGTAATCCTTATCATTTCTACTCTTGAAACTGTGTATTGAATTTGCCTCTATACCTTCCTTGTTTAGATTTGTCTTGTTATTTACCACCCTGAAACTAAAAATGTATTACTTTTCTTCATGTTTTTAGTTTTTATTTATGATCCCTCGTAACTATGCCTATCATTTAAAATAGGCTGTCTATCTGCTTTGTCAAAACTGGTGTCTTGTATGTCATGATCATGTCTCCGCTAATATTTCTTTCTTATAAAGTCATCAAGTACATTTCCCTTAGTTTCTTGTTAAAACTCAGGCGCCTCAACTCTGCGATTACTCTTGATTTGAACTTTTGAATCTTTTTTGGTCTTCACACGTACTTCATCAATTGAGGTGCGTACTCCATGACAAGCATAACGTATGTTGTTTAGAATGTCTATAAAGTTTCATTAGTGAGGTTTCTGAACATAATTTTTATATTGGCTATCCTCGCATATGCTGCAGAAGTTATGTGATTAATGTGCACCCAAGGAGATATGTTGGGAGTAATGTTTATCCCACGAGCCTTCTCTTTCAGCATAATTTACAGTTTTTTGCCTCTGAAGCTGTATTCCGTGTCTAGTCGTCTCTAAATCTGTATAAATCTTCATTCCTTGTCTGGTCGACTCTAAAGCTGAATTCCCAGTCTGGTCGCCTCTATCACCAGTTTTCATGACCATCCACTTGCTAGAGTTGAACTCAAAAAGCCACTTGTTTGACCCTTCTTGCAGTTTATGAAGGTCTACCTGTAGCTGGTCTTCATAATCTTTTATTAACATTCTTCTCATTAGCCTAACGTCATCACCAAACAACAAACATGCGAGTCAATCTCTTCCTGTAGGTCGTTTATGTACACTAAAAACTATAAAGTTTGTATAACCGATCCGTGGAAAACCCCGCTTTATATATTTTCCAATCGTGAAATATTTGCCATTTCATCAACCTCTGATTACTGATAGTGTTTGCGTCTGTGTATTTATGTGTGCTTGCGTGCGTGTGTGTGTGTGTGTACTCACCTAATTGTACTCACCTAATTGTGGTTGCAGGGGTCGAGACTCAGCTCCTGGCCCCGCCTCTTCGCTGTCTGCTACTGGGTCTCTGCTCTCCCTGCTCCATGAGCTTTATCATACCTTGTCTTAAAACTATGTATGGTTCCAGCCTCCACTATATCTTTCTCTAGACTATTCCACTTCCTGACTACTCTGTGTCTGAAGAAATGCTTCCTAACATCCCTTTGACTCATCTGAGTCTTCAGCTTCCAGTTGTGTCCCCTTGTTTCTGTGTTCCCTCTCTGGAACATCCTGTCACTGTGTGTGTGTGTGCGTGTGTGTGTATGAGTGTGCGTGCGTGCGTGCGTGTTTGTGTGTGTGTGTGTACTCACCTATTTGTACTCATCGAGTCGTAGTTCCTGACCCCACCTATTCGCTGGTCAGTATTAGGTCCACTCTCTCCCTGCTCCAAAAGCGTTTCCGTACCTCTTCTTAAAATTATGTGTGGATCCTGCCCCAACTTCCTGACAACTTTATAACAGAAGAAATATTTTCTAACATCCCTGTGACTCATCTGAGTTTTCAACTTCTAGTTGTGACCTTTTGTTGCTGTGTCCAATTTCTAAAATATTCTGTCCATATCTACCTTGTCAATTCCTCTCAGTATTTTTTATGTTGATATCATATCTTCCCTATCCCCCCTGTCCTCCAGTGTCGTCAGGTTGATTTTTCCTTAACCTATTCTCGTCGGACATACCCCTTAGTTCGGGGACTAGTCTTATTGCAAACCTTTGCACATTCTCTAATATCTTAATGTGCTTGACCTGGAGTGGGTTCCATACTGGTGTTGCATAATCCAATATAAGCCAGACGTACACTGTGTACAGTGTCCTGAATGAGTCCGTACTCAGGTGTCGAAATGCTTTTCTTAGGTTTCCCAGGCGCCCATATGTGTTTCCCAGGCGCCCATATGTGTTTCCCAGGCGCCCATATGTTGCAGCAGTTAATTATTTATTTGATGTGCGCCACAGATGTGCTCGATATGATACTCACCCCAAGATCTTATTTCTTGAGTGAGGTTTGTAGTCTTTGGCCCCTCTAACGTGTACTCCGTCTGCGGTCTTCTTTGATCACCCCCAGTCTTCAAGAAGCCAATTGTTAGATCAGGCTTGCAGCCTGTCTTTCATATCCTTAACTTGGTTGAAATCGCCCATGACACGTAGTTTTGCGTTAGTCCCTCTTACTGCTATGATGTTAACAATTGCTTTGTTGTTGTCTTCATACACTAGGTGTACATCACCGTGACTCACTAACTTGGGGAAAGTGATCACAAATCACTCATTTTTAATATATCATGAATTTGCCTTAATAACTACAATCAAGTCAATGTCCCTGATTTCATAGGACTGAGGGATTACCTGGGTGGGTTGAACGGGAATGATCTGACTATGGTTCAGGTAGGTGGTGATTGTTGCCAACACAACATTTTTCAGAGCATAGTTCTAGCTGCTCAGACTACTTTTGTTCCAAATAGGGAAATTAAATCAAACAAAAATGGTCCTAAATGGATAAACAATAGATTAAAAATTTCAATGGTCAAAAGAGAGGCATCTACAGGCGAATCAAAAGAGGAGAGGGGCAATTAAGAAATAAATATATTCAGTTAATGACAGAAATAAAAACGAATAAAAAATGCAAAAAGAGACCATCAGGTTAAAGTCGCAAGGGATTAGAAGATTAATCAAAAAGTTTCTTTCAAGTATTTAGAAGTAAGATTCGGGTCAGATCACGACAGTGATAAAGAATGTGTAGAATTTTAACACTTATTTCCTCTCCTCTCACCTTTTACGCAGCCAGAACATGACGAAAATAAATTCTGTACTATCAAAATCACTAGTGACATGGTTCTTAGACAAATAAAAATTCAAACCCAAGAAAACCCCAGGCTTTGATGAACTGTTCACAAGGGTTTTAAAGGAATGTAAGGAGGAACTTAGCAAATATTTTGCTAGTCTTTTCAATATATCATTACACTCTGGCATAGTGCCACATAAGCGGAAAGTGTCAAATGTGATACCTATCTACCTATCAGATGAGTCGAAGCAGAAGGAGGCGGGATCACAGTGGAACTATCCACTAGTGTAAGCAGGTCTTAGTTCAAAGGTTGGACTAGTGTAGAAGAATTCCTTGTATCAAGATCCCATGATGTTGCAGTGTCTGGCAGATGTGATCCCGCCTCCTTCTGCTTCGACTCACCTGACTTCAGTATATATGCCACTTCTCCGACCCTATGCTGTACTTGCTACAAGATTGATGGACTGAACACATCGACTCCAGGCCGAGGGACTGATTACCTCAAACTCCTCTTCTCCTTACACCTTTCTGCTTTGTATTGGAGTGATGAAGCCACTGTGTGGCGAAATGTTTCTTGAATAATGATTCCCATATGTTGCATAAGTGCCTACTAGGCAGACTGTTTCTAACCAATACTTTCCTATATCATTTCTATATCTAAACTTATCTAATTTGAATCCATTATTGCGGGTTCTCTCTTGGAGAGATGTCCTCAAGACCTTATTTATATCCCCTTTGTTAATACCCACCTTCCACTTATACACTTCGATCATGTATCCCCTCATTCTTCGTCTTACAAGTGAATGTAATTTAAGGGACTTCAATCTTTCTTCATACGAAAGATTTATAATGCTATGAATTAATTTTTCCATTCTTCGCTGAATGTTTTCTAACGATTTTATATCCATTCTGTAATATGGAGACCAAAACTGAGCTGCGTAATCTAGGTGAGGCCTTACTAATGATGTATAAAGCTGTAGTAAAACTATATACTGAGTCTGCCTACATTACAACATCGTCCAGGTCATTCCTCTTCCTGATCACCTTAACGCTATGAAATATTTCCTATCATCACTTTGACTCACCTGTGCTCTCGCTTATGTATTTCCAGCCGCTCGAACAATCTGTTCATGGCCATTGAATTAATATCTCTATTTATTTCCTATGTCGTTATAATGTTTACTCTGGTTCTTCCATTCTCTCCTCAAAGATCAGTCGACAATATGGTCACATGTGAATTTTACCCACAAGTAGCCAAATCTCCAATAGGCTTCAGTAGAAAAGGTTCTCTCCTCGTTCGTCTGATACCACCGTTTAGTGACGCCTCCATCATCTGATTTCTCCCTCAAGTTGAAACTTCGTCAAATGAGAGTTTAGTCCGTGATTCCACTGTCAACGTGAAATCTTCTATCAAGTGAAGCCTTCCTCAAGGGGGCTGCTTCAGGGTGTACACTTAAGCGGCTTCAGCACGGTGATCGAAGCAAATTTGCATATTTATTACATCAGCTGCTAACCTGACCAAACAATGTATTGTGTGGACGTGATATTTGCGACCAGGCCAGCCACGCTCACACCATCCGTGGACGTGATGTTGCAGCACACCAGCCATGCTGAGACCATCGTAGACGTGATGTTCGTAGCACACCAGCCACGCTCACACCGTACGTGGACGTGATGTTTGCAGCACTCCAGCCATGCTCACACTCTCTGTGGACGTCATGTTTGCTGCCATTCCAGCCACACTCTTACAATCCATGAACGCAGTCTTTGTTGCCACACTCACACTTTCGTTGCAATATTTGCCGCCAGTACATGTAATCTTCCACTCTGTGGTACGTGTTAAGTGGTACTTGTAAAAACGTACTTCTCGTGGTCTTACGAGGGGCGAAGTGTAAGTGTTTAGGCCGTCACTGTTGTACCATGCTGATTTGTGTAAATATTTCTTATATTTAATTTGTTAATGAGAGAGAAAGATTATAAGCTCCTGGCCATGCCTCTTCAATAGCTGATGGGCTTGAATGAGTGTATTCAAATATTGTATATACAAACTCACCATTACTAGCCTGGCCCTTGTTCTTAAATCTTTTTATGAAGTTTTTCTCCACATCTGCATACAGGTCACTCCAATTTCTTAGCACCTTCAAGTCGAAGAAATACTTCCTTGCATCCCTGTAACTCTTCTGTTGGTCTTACCTGTTTACCTCCACTTGAAGTCTATCCCTTTCCACTGCATCATGTCTCGCCTGGTTCTTCTATTCTCAGACATCACCAGGTCCAGTTCCAGTAGCTACAACACCAGTTTATTATCTATACCTCCGGTACATGCTTTCTCAGGTGTGTTCCCTGGTGTTGCAGCGTGCTGCAACATGCGCTGACATATGTCGTGAATGATTCATTGCTGATATTCATGAAAGTTATTCTTAGATTCCGGAAGCGAGCATTCCATGCAGATGTCATTCGGTTGATGTGAACCTCTGACGAGTGTGTGTGTGTGTGTGTGTGTGTGTGTGTGTTAGTTACCATTTTGTACTAGGCACATGTCGATTAGACACTAGGCCTGTGTGTGTGTGTGTGTGTGTGTACTCACCTAATTGTACTCACCTAATTGTCGTTGCAGGGGTCAATTCATAGCTCCTGGCCCCGCCTCTTTACTGGTCACTACTAGGACACTTTTCCTGCTCCATGAGCTTTATCATACCTCTTCTTAAAGCTATGTATGGATCCTGCCTCCACAATCACTTCCCAGACTATTCCACTTCCTGACAACTCTGTCACTGAAGAAATACTTCCTAAAACATCGCTGTGATTCATCTGAGTCTTCAACTTCCAACTGTGACCCCTTGTTGCTGTGTCCCATCTCTGTAACATCCTGTCTCTGTCCACCTTGTCGATTCCTCTCAGTATTTTATTTGTCGTTATCATATCTTCCCTATCTCTCCTGTCCTCCAGCGTCGTCAGGTCGATTTCAATTAACCTCTCCTCGTAGGACATGCCCCTTAGCTCCGAGACTAGTCTTGTTGCAAACCTTTACACTTTCTCTAGTTTCCTTACGTGCTTGGCTAGGTGCTGGTTCCAAACTGGTGCTGCATACTCCAATATAGGCCTAACGTACACGGTGTACAGGGTCCTGAACAATTCCTTATTGAGATGTCGGAATGCTGTTCTTAGGTTTGCCTAGGATCCCGTACGCTGCAGCAGTTATTTGGTTGATGTGCGCCTCAGGAGATGTGTTCGGTGATATACTCAGTGTATAGGTTTTTTTCAGAAGGTATTTTTTTAACACATTTACATATATAGATATATATATATATATATATATATATATATGTATATATATATATATATATATATATATATATATATATATATATATATATATATATATATATATATATATATATATTATTAAAGGGAAAAAAGCAAAAATATTTACGATCCATTCGCTAACATAATGTAATTAAACATTTTCAACATCAGCTCACGCCCCTCAGCCAGAGAGCAACTTTATATAATATTTAATATTTTAGAAGCAAGTTCGTCGCGGCAACAGAAATCAGGCGAACAAGCACATGAAACTTAATAATGTCTTTGATGCAAAGTTCGTAATTATATTCTATCATACACACACAACCCGCACATATAAAAGGAGAGGAGCTTACGACAACGTTTCGGTCCGACTTGGACCATTTACAAAGTCCCACTAACACGAAGGATTGTTGTTGTTGTATGTTCGCCGGTACATCCGGCCCGGGTCTTCTCCAAATGGTGACCCGGCATTGGCCCCCTGGGTAGAGGGTGTCATCTTCTTTCTTTCTCGCTGTGGCTCCCCATGATGGGGAGTGTCTTCTGACGTCGCATCTTCATCAGAACACGAAGGACAGGTGGAAGGGGTATTTATAGGCAGGCAGACAGGGGAGGGCACAAGAAAGTGGTGGAGGGGTAATGGAGGTAGTAGTGATAGTGGTAGTGGTAGTAGTAGTGGAGTCAGTCATAAACTAGGAAAGGAGCACTGCAAAGACGCTGGCGGCCCGCAAGGGTGAGAACAAGAACACAGTGGAGAAGGGAGAAGGAGGAGAAGGGGGAAGAGAAAGAAGGGGAAGGAATCAGGTTAAGTCTCGGGTGTTCTGAAGTTTGGAGCATTTAACAATGTAATGGGAGAGGAAAGCATCTACAGAGACAAAGCCAGGGCTAAGATTCATACAGAAAAAGTTGTGTATAAGGGAGGATTCAACCAGACGGCGACTGTGAAAGGTAGACGTAGGGTAGACAGTTTTAGCAGAAGACCAATCAATAGGATGACTGTGATCTCTGACATGACAGAAAAGAGCATTAATAGTGTCGGCAAGCCTAACACTATTTTTGTGCTCCCTAAGTCTGTCAGAAAGAGATCGGCCAGTTTCTCCGAAGTACTGAAGAGGACAGGAGGAGCAAGAAATAGAGTAGACACCAGGAGAATCTATAGAGGGAAGGGAGGTATGAACTAGATTACCACTACCACTATCACTACTACCTCCATTACCCCTCCACCACTTTCTTGTGCCCTCCCCTGTCTGCCTGCCTATAAATACCCCTTCCACCTGTCCTTCGTGTTAGTGTGACTTTGTAAATGGTCCAAGTCGGACCGAAACGTCGTCGTAAGCTCCTCTCCTTTTATATGTGCGGGTTGTGTGTGTATTGTTCCAGTCACGGTATTGTGCCTTTTTTTTGGGGGGGTTATATTCTATCATAGCTGTATTCATATTTATGTTTGCTGGAGTTAACATAAAAAATTAACAAATATAATAAACTTCTTTAGGAGTATATAAGGTATATTAGGGTACATACACTGAGCGTTTAATTTTATCAGTATTCCTGGTAATAAAGTATTCTTGACTAGTAATTAACAGGTGACACAAGGCATTAACGACCCTCATGTATTGACTGACTTTAACCCACCTAAGCAATAAGTTTTCGCCAGATAGAGGCGAGGCGTCTTCTTAATAATAAATGTCCTAATTCAGGTTTTGTGTCTTACATTATTGCTGGTGTTGAAACACCATTAAGAGCCGTCTGCTCCTACTGATGCTCTTTCTACTATTACTCCTACTACTACTGTTGATACTTCTACTACAACGACCAGAATTACTACTACACTATTACTACTACTACTACTAAAGCTACAGGCCGACAACTAAATTCATAGGAGTTAACCTGTGTTGTGCGAAAACTTGCTAAGATGATTCCCATTCCCTTTGTAGGGGAGAACAGACACGCACCGTCGGAACCTCCCAAGGGGAAGGGAAAAGGGAGACGCTACATGAGCATACAAGGAAGGCAACTAGAGAGAAGACCGGAGTGAGTGAAGACGAAGAGATTACGGACGGAGTAAGCAGGGACGCCAATCAAATAACGGGCTTCTACTAACATCTGAGACCAATCTATACGTAGAAGGAACACAAAGGTCATGAGAGCGGACAAAGTAACGAAGGCAATGAGCATCACGACGATCAGCTAAGGAAGAAACATTCGCCTCAACATAGAGGCTTTCAACAGGGGATGAACGAAAGGCACTAAGGCATAAACGTAGACTCTGATGATGAAGGGGATCTAACTTAGAAAGAGTTGCAGCAGAAGCCGCAGAACAAACTTGGTCGCCATAATCCAGCTTTGACAAGACTAGGGCGAAATTCAAACGGAGGAGAGTCCGGCAATCTGCTCCCCATGAACGATGCGCAAGAATTTTAAGGAGGTTCAGCCGACCATGGCAAGCTGCCTTCAAAGAGGTTTCCATGTCAACTGGCGATCGAATAGAAGGCCAAGAAACTTGACCGTATCACATTCCGGGAAACGTGAACCATTCAAATACAATGGAATATCTGGGACAAGAGGACGTTTAGTGAGAAGTGGCACAATGGAAAACATGGTCAATCACATTCTGAAGGGAGGCCGCTACTAGGCGACAGTCAGCGCTTGCGTAAGCTATAGCAAAGTGACCACATAAAGCGATGAACAAATATGCGATGGAAGAATTGAAGGCAGGTCATTTATAACCAAGAGAAAAAGGGTAGTCTAAGGACACAACCTTGTGGGACTCCCTCGATCTGAACAAAGTCTGAGGAAAGCGAGGCACCAACACGGACATGAAAATGTCTTTCAGATAAGAAAGGAGCAAGGAACGTCGGTAGATTACCGCAGAGGCCTAGGGAGCGGACCTGGGCTAAGATGTTATACCTCCAAGTGGTGTCATATGCCTTCTCGAGATCAAAAAAGACTTCCAGGACGGAGTGTTTATTAGCAAAGGCGTTCCCACATACGTATGTAAGTGGAACAAGGGGTCCAAAGTAGAGCTGCCCTTGCGAAAGCCATATTGGAGAGGAGAAAGGCTATCGCGAGCCTCCAAATACCATATCAGACGTCTATTCACTAATCGTTTCATCACCTTGCAGATTACACTGTTCAGAGCAATGGGACAATAGTGAGAGGTATCAAGCCCCGAAGTGTATGGCTTGCGTAACTGTAGTACAGTGGCAGATTTCCATTGTTGAGGGAGAATCCCTCGCGCAAAAGAACTGTAAGGGCAGATGTTGTAGCATACGGATATGAATATCATCAGGCCCATCTGCTGATGATTGGCAATGGGAAAGCGTAGGCTCTAGCTCTAAGAGAGTAAAAGGTACGTTATATGGCTCTATCCATTAGATAGCCTAACAAACAACTGAGAAAAAATTATTTACCAAAAATCATATGTGGCAAGACTTACTGTCGTAGTGGCACTGCCAGAAGCTGTTTTGGCACTACCTGATCATAAAACATTGCTAATCCGAATTTATCAGGATTAGAATTACTGTACTTTATCCTATCTTCATTCTTAAAAAAATAAAGTTAGTATGATTTTGACATTTACCAAAATATCTGCATTTTACCCTCACACATATCAAAAACAAATTGTGATATCTCAAAACGCGAAAAACCAGTTTGTAAAACAATCCTTCTTTTATGTTGTCTCTGAAATTCATTGCATTTCTATTATATTAATGGCAGTAAGTTAATATATAAATGAATAACTTACTTCCGAGATAATCAACGAGAACGACTGTTTTTTTCTTCAGTTTTATGGTACATTACTAGTGTATATCATAGTTAGCCCTTAGTACACACCGTTTTCTCTATTATAAGTCCCGAGGAAGGGATAAGAATCCAGGATTATCCCCTATCCTCTTAATGGTAACTTGACCCCTCAGCCGACCGCGATCTACCTCTCGGTATTATGCCAAATATTATTCATTCTGGAGTATTTACCATGTTTCTATGTTATTTATATTGTTTATTATGTCATATTAGATCAATCGTGATAGGTAAATATTGATATTATCGTAATAATAAAATATATTCCCTTGCTCACGAGACTCAGGAATTCCTGCTGACGTAAGCAGTTCCCAGACGGTTCCTGATTGGCTCTCAGACTGTATTAGCTTCACCCACTCTGTTATGATGCCAGATCGTCAATTATTATATTAGAAAGAATAATACAGTGGTACCTCGGTATACGTCCTTAATGCGTTCCAGGACCTTGGACTTATACCAAACAAAACGAATACCAAACGAATTTTCCCATAAGAAATAAGAAGTAATTTAAACACTGCTTAATACTAAAATACTCACATAAATACAAAAGAATTAGATGAAATAAATGCAAATTTAACCTCACTTTACTGTGCTGAAAAGAGTCGAGTGCCTACTAGGATAGTGCTGAGAAGGGAGGAGGAGGAAATGTTATTGTTTGAAAGGAGAGTCCCCTTCTCTTTTCTGTCTTTTTTTTCCTATTTGGACCTGGTTGAAGCTCACAAGGTTTGACTTTTATTAAAAATCTGTCTAAAGAACTTTGCTTCTGCCTTCTCCTGAGGATGTTTCGGAAATGTGACATTGTCTGGTCATTCCAGACAATGCTATTACGGCTTGTTTGGGCTTTGTTGGGGTGGTACTTCTCTGCAAAGTTTTTAACGTCCATCCATTTGGCAAAGGTTTCCTTGATTAATGAAGAAAGGGCTTCCTCTATCTTTTCTTCAGAGCCTGAAGAGACTGCATCCACCTTAGTCTTGTGCTCCTACTTCTCAAGTTCCTGCAGCTCCTCAGTGGTCAGCTCTTCCTTGTGCCCCTCCACTAACTCCTCCACATCACCATCACTCACATCCAGACCCATGGACCTGCCCAGAGAGACAATATCCTCCACTATAGACACAGCCTTAAGGCCCTCAAAGTCCCTTTCAGCCACTGCTTTTGGCCACAAATTCTTCCAAGCAGAGTTCATTGTTCTTTATGAAACTTCCTGCAAGGCTTTGTCAATGAGAGTTATGCAATGGGCGATAGTAAAGTGATCTTTCCAAAACTCTCTCAGGGTTAACTCTGTGTCAGAGGTCACTTCAAAGCACCTCTGGAATAATGTTTTAGTGTAGAGTTTCTTTAAATTACTGATGACCTGCTGATCCATGGGTGATGAGAGGAGTCGTGTTAGGGGGAAGAAACTTTACAGTGATGAAGTCAAACTCTGGCAGCACATAGTCCTGCAAGCGAGTCGTATTCCAAACAAAGATCGTATACCAAGCAAAAATTATTGCTTCCAAACAGGACGTATACTAAGTTGGACTTATTCCAAGGTACTGAGGTACCACTGTACAAAAAATAAAAAAAAATCGGAAAAAAAATATGAAAATTGACGACACATGAGCAGGCATGCTACGGGTTGCAGCTTCACCATATGTGTTATAAATGTCTATAATTCCTTGTAGGAACATCGTAAAACAATGATTCTTATACCAGTGTGTTCCCAAAGAGATAAGCTATTTTTCTATACGATTAACTGCAATTTCAATAATTTTTCGATTTTTTTTTCACTCGTTAGAAGCGAGAAACAAGGGACAGAGGTGAAGCCCTTACGAGACACAAACAATATAGTTCCCGATTTCCACGGCAATTTCAAGTGATTCTGCAACACTAATACTAGCAACCCACAAAACGGGAGCTGGTTCCGAAGTGTACTTGCCACACAGCTTCTGTACCTTCTTCCAAACCACAGTGTAAGTGTATCTGGGAGATACACTTACTAGTTGACAACTGTTTGGCGTTACCCCTTTATTGGTAAAATCCTGTGTTAAAGGTATTTGATGTTACTGGTAGTTTACTTACTAGTGTTGATGCGACAGTTGTGTAGTATGAATTAAAACAATTTGCCACTTTAGTTGTTTCGTGGCATACCTCGTTATCGATATTTAGTACTATGTTAGATCTATCTACGGGTTTACGGCTATACCCCAACTGTCTAAGTTCTTGCCAGAGCTTTCTAGGGTTATTGTATTCTTCGATTTTTGAGCAATAGTGCCTTGCCTTTGGTCCTTTTATAAGCCTCTGCACTCTGTTCCTCACCCTTTGGAATTCAATTAGTGCTTCAGTATCCTGTCTGTTTGCCTTAAATCTTTTTAGCAACTGGTCTCTGAACATTGTTTTGAATTTTTCCCAGGCATCATTTACGTCCGTGCAACTTGCTATCACTGTCCAGTCACAATTGTGTAGCCTATTTACCAGTGTTTCTTTAATGTAGTTTCTAGTTGACCTTATTTTTATTGTCCTGTGTAGGCCTATCCGATCCCTAGTGATTTGTTGGGTGCAGTAAATGATGAAATGATTACTAAGACCTGTGGTAATGACGCCTGACTGACTAATGTTCTCAGAGCGGTTACAAAATATGTGGTAAATTAGGGTGGCTGAGAACTGTGTGATCCGGGTTGGTGTATTATTTAGTTGAGTGTAACTCTTAAAACCTAGAATTTGCTTATACCTTTTATATAGCCCGTTATTTTGCTGTTAAAAACAGATATTGAAGTCCCCAGAATTATGGGTTATGGGTGGGAGGGCGGTAACTAGTTCCTACTAAGATGGGTTTGGTCTAGGGAAGCAACACTTCAAACCATAGAATCTCCAGTTTACGGTCATTTAAATCAGGTCTTGGGTTGCACGCTGTCATTTATTATGTAGGCACATACCCCACCACCTTTTCTATTCCTATCTAAGCGTTTTATATTGTAACATTCTATTTTGACCTCGTCGTCACTCACCGTATCATCCAACCAGGATTCAGAGATGGATCTAACTGCCGCCCTAGTTCTGTTAGCTAGAATCCTAATTTCTGCCAGATACTACAAACGGGACGGGGAAAGGGAGGGATGGTAGGGGAAGGAAAGGGAAGATGGGGGATGGATAAGGAAGAGGGGATTGGGGGGTAATTAGGATCTGTCTGAGGAAGGAGACCAAAAGGTCTTATTACTCAGACCAAGAGCCTCTTCACCGCCCAAGGAGCCCCCTTGTAGAGGACATTCTCTTGTCATCTCATCGAAAGCAATATTCTAAAAATTCACAAGCACCTTCAACTTGAAGTCGGTCAGAAGTTTCATTATCAAGTTATCAGCGTTGAAGTGATCAGGTGTGACACTCAGACATTATTGCATGAAAACTAGTAGTATTTAAATTTTCTCAAATTTCTTCTGTAAGGAAACACGAACTGGGACCTAATTAGACCCAAATTAAACCATTTTTTTCTAACTAAGGCTAACCAGCGTATAAGTAATTAAGTAAGAAATTAAGTTAGTAAGAAACTAATAAAGTTTTATTTATGTTTCGGGTACAACACATAATTTTTACAATAGTCTCTTAAGACACACAAAATTTATAAAGGTGCATAAAAGTGTATTATGGAGATTTAACCAACGAGAAGAGACATTCTACACTTATTTCTGGTGAGAAGAGACATTCTACACTTATTTCTGATGAGAAGAAACATTCTACACTTATTTCTGATGAGAAGAAACATTCTACACTTATTTCAAAGAAACCAGTTGATTGATTAAGCTGGCATATTAAACCGTACACAACCTGAAACCAGGAGATTGTTTCCCATGATGAAATACATTAATACTAAAGGTTTAAAACCTACCATAAGATGCATTCTTCAGTTATTCCAAGGAATTCAACAAAACTGGTTCCTTCACAGCTCATTCCTAACAGGTTTCATTAATTCCATGTGATGCATCGGCCATTACATATTAAAGCCTTTCACAATAGTTTTCTTTTAAACAGGGGAAAACCATAAACCCATAAGGGTCATATAGAGCTTTAGAAATGGGAGGCATTCAGAGGATAATTCTTAACTCCTTGGATCAAGAACCCCTTCACCAGTCTCAAGTCACCCTTCTTCAGGAAGCCTAATCCAGTTATATAACATAAAATATTACTATACCATTTAGAGATTTATAGTGGCAAAATAGCACATAGACAATCCATTAGCTATACCAATCTTCTAAGTAGGATGAACCTACGTTCAAATTTTGAAGCCGACCAGCGGAGGTTCTCTTGGAAATCAATTCGGGAAAAGTCTATATAAAGATGCACAGAGGGCAACTGCACTTCTCAATTGCTCCATCGAGTTTCACCAAACAATAATTGACCTGGGTCAAAATTTGAAGCCGATCAGATAAGGCGTTCAGAAGTTATAAATGAAAGTCTTAGAGGAAAGAACATGTGAACAGAACGCTGGTGCTTAAACTCTTCTAAGAAATTTTCATAATAAAAAGAAGCACTAAACAAGGGTTATAAACCGGAGACTCCTCTAAGAAAAATTACTTGATTTTTCGTTTTTTTTCTTTGTCTGAAAGTTTAATTTGTTCAAAAAATTAGTAAAACTATCAAACTGATAAGTAGAAAGTTTAAATTCAATAAAAGCAAACAAACACTTGGAGTTAAGATATGTCAACAATGGAGTAATTTGAAGCGGACCAGAAGGGGCATTCTCTAGTTATTATACCGAAAATAATTTGTTTATTAATATTGGTAATTTGAAACATTACATATATCAAAGTAAAAGCCAAAATATCCTTTAATAAAACCCATTAACTCTGGAAGTTTGAAGTCTATCAGAAAATGCATTATCCTGTAATTGCGGTGAATCAACTTTTTGGGGGGGCAAGAATTTAATTAAATTTCTTGTACGCAGCTAGAGAGTCTAACGTGGAGTCATTCTTCTTATGGATTACATCAGTGTTAGTGTTCTTAAGCCGTTAAGATGAGGAATTCTTTAGTTTTTTTTATTTAATAACATTAGCAAATTGGTATTTATGCAGCCCAATTAAAACGCGAACCTTGCTTTCTGGAAAACACACCAGGGCTAAAAAAATTTAAGTCGATAAAAAGAGAATTCTTCAGTAATCACACATTCAAACGATTCCTAGTTTTTTTTTAAATAAATTTACAATACTGAGTTATTTGCCAGCACACAAACTAAACTTAATGAATACTATTCAGGTCATAAAGGACATCTGCCAGTAAATAATAGAGACAGAATCAAACATATTTAATTGGAATCAAAATTTCATATATTTTAAAAAATAAATTGATAAATGTTCAGCTAAACCCGTGAAGTTCACTCCCTGGTGTCGTCTAATAAGGGAACATTTTTGGGGGAACGACGGAAGATGCGCCGGGAAGCGTTTTGCAAATTATCAGAGCATTGCAGGTTGCTGGTAATGAGTTCAACAACTTGCTCCCAGACTCTTACTCTACCCCACACACCACCTGACAGGATGACGCATGCGGGCACTGAGAGACACCACCTGACAGGATGACGCATGCGGGCACTGAGAGACACCACCTGACAGGATGACGCATGCGGGCACTAAGAGACACCACCTGACAGGATGACGCATGCGGGCACTAAGAGACACCACCTGACAGGATGACGCATGCGTGCACTAAGAGACACCACCTGACAGGATGACGCATGCGGGCACTAAGAGACACCACCTGACAGGATGACGCATGCGGGCACTAAGAGACACCACCTGACAGGATGACGCATGCGGGCACTAAGAGTGAAATAAAAAAAAAAGTTTATGGAAGAAACATAAAAAAAATAACAAGAATTCTAGGAATCATTTTAAGGTCCCCCTTCGTGGACGCTTAATAAAGCAGACCGTTATTTAGTACAGCACTGCACCAGTCTGCTGTTTAAGAAGTATCGATAAAGCCCACGAAACAATTTTCCTCATACACCTCGTTTTTCAAGGTGTGTTTTCTTTGCAAAATAGTTGGCATCATGAAGGATGGATCCAGTTTTCCAACATGTACTTATCAATATGTCTTGTCAGTTCTTTTTCTATCATGTATTTTCTCGCAAATTTATCACCAGTGTTCGGGACACCCCTGGTACAACCTCCTCAGCGCTACTCTTCAAATACAGCGTCGACGAATAATTTAATATTCTTTGGAGGTCCTACAGCTGAAATATTTCCATATTGTTGTGCGTGTGTGTGTGTGTGTGTGTGTGTGTGTGTGTGTGTGTGTGTGTGTGTACTCACCTAGTTGTGGTTGCAAGGGTCGAGTCATAGCTCCTGGCCCCATCTATTCACTGATCGCTACTGGGTCCTCTCTCTCCCTGCTCCATGAGCTTTATCATACCTCGTTTAAGCTATGTATGGTTCCTGCCTCCAGTACATCACTTGCAGACTGAAGAAATACTTACTAACATCCCTTTGACTCATCTGAGTCTTCAACTTCCAATTGTGACCCTTTGTTTCTGTGTCCCCTCTGTGGAACATCCCGTCTCTATCCACCTTGTCTATTCCACGCAGAATTTTTTATGTCGTTATCATGTCTACCCTAACCCTCCTTGTCCTCCAGTGTTGTCAGGCCGATTTCCCTTAACCTTTCTTCGTAGGACATGCCCCTTAGCTCTGGAACTAACCTTGTCGCAAACTTTTGCACTTTCTCTAATTTCTTGACGTGCTTGACCAGGTGTGGGTTCCAAACTGGTGCTGCATACTCTAGTATGGGCCTGACGTACACGGTGTACAGTGTCTTGAATAATTCCTTACTAAAGTATCGGAACGCTATTCTCAGGTTTCCAGGCGCCCATATGCTGCAGCAGTTATCTGGTTGATGTGCGCTTCCGTAGACGTGCTCGGTGTTAAACTCACCCCAAGATCTTTTTCCTTGAGCGAGGTATGCAATCTTTGGCCACCTAGCTTATACTCTGTCTGCGGTCTTCTTTGCCCTTCCCCGATCTTCATGACTTTTCATTTGGTGGGGTTAAATTCGAGAAGCCAGTTGCTGGACCAGGTGTCCAGCCTGTCCAGGTCTCTTTGATGTCCTGCCTGATCTTCATCTGATTTAATTCTCCTCATTAACTTCACATCATCTGAGAACAGGGACACTTCTGAGTCTATTCCTTCCGTCATGTCATTCACATATACCAAGAACAGCACTAGTCCAAGGACTGACCCCCTCTGGGACCCCGCTCGTCACAGGCGACCACTGTGATACCTCATCACGTACCATGACCCGTTGTTGCCTCCCTGTCAGGTATTCTCTGATCCATTGCAATGCCCTTCCTGTTATACACGCCTGATCCTCTAGCTTCTGCACTAATTTCTTGTGAGGAGCTGTGTCGAAGGCCTTCTTGCAGTCCAAGAAAATGCAATCAACCCATCCCTCTCTCTCGTGTCTTACTTCTGTTAGTTTGTCATAGAACTCCAGAAGGTTTGTGACACAGGACTTGCCTTCCATGAATCCGAGCTGGTTGTCGTTTATAATCTTGTTCCGTTCCAGGTGCCCCACCATTCTCCTTCTGATAATCTTCTCCATGACTTTGCACACTTTACACGTCAGTGACACTGGTCTATAGTTTAGGGCCTTGTTTCTGTCTCCTTTCTTAAAAATGGGAACTACATTTGCCGTCTTCCATACCTCAGGTAGTTGCCCAGTTTCAAGGGATATGTTGAAGATTGTGGTTAGTGGCACACGCAGCGTCTCTGCTTCCTCTCTAAGGACCCACGAGGAGATGTTGTCCTTTCCCATCGCCTTTGAGATATCAAGGTCACTGACCAGCTTCTTCACCTTCTCCTCAGCTGTGTATGTCATCCAACATTTGTTGGTATATTCCTCGTTGGTGTCCCGCTCTGTTCTGTCTTCCCAGAGTCCTTCCTGTCTCCACTGTAAATACTTCCTTAAATCTCGTGTTGAGGTCCTCACACACCTCTTGATCATTTCTTGTGAGTTCCCCACCTTCTTTCCTCAGCCTGATCACCTGGTCTTTGACTGTTGATAAATTAGACACATGTGCAACACTTGGGTATCTTTAATGAGGAAACGTTTCGCTACACAGTGGCTTCATCAGTCCAATACAAAGCAGGAAGTAGTAAGGAGAAGAGGAGAATGAGGTAATCAGTCCCTCAGCATGGAGTCGATATCTTCAGTCCATCAATCTTGAAGAAAGTACAGCATAGGGCCTTAGAAGTGGCTTATATACTGTAGTCAGGTGAGGTGATCAGTAGCTTTGCCCTGCTCATATGAGCCCTTCTGGCCACTTCAGCCAGTGTGTCAACCATCGCTCTATTACTCTCATCATTCTCTTGCCTTGGCCTCCTGTTGTTCTGTGATGGGTTATACATCATTGCAATTACCACCTTGGGACCTCCAGACTGAAGCGTTCCTACTATGTAATCTCTTGCTTCTCCTCTGTCTCCTCTCTCCAGCTCATCAAAATCCCATCGGTTTTTGATCAGCAGTGCCACTCCTCCACCCCCTCTGTCTTTCCTCAGGATCTGATATCCCGTTGGAAAGATGGCATCTGTTATCATACCTCTGAGCTTGGTTTCTGTGAGAGTTATGATGTCCAGTGATGCCTCTTTGACTCTTTCGTGCCACTCCTCCCAATTATTTGTTATTCCATCATTGTTGGTGTATCATACTTTCAGTTTCCTCTCCAACACTGTGTTTTGTGGGGTCTGTGAGGGTGGGGAACCTGGCAGTGTACTGCGGGATTCTATAGCGGAGTGTTGGGTGGGGGCTGTGAGTGTGGATTGTGGTTTGTGTTGGGATAGCGTGATTGGTTGTGGGGTTCTGGGGATGGTTCTGTGTGTGCTTGCTCTTGATGCTCTGCCCTGTTCTGGTTGTTCTTTGCTGATTCTGTCCTTGTCTCTCCTCCTAGCTCCTTT
This sequence comes from Cherax destructor, assembly GCA_009830355.1. Lineage (NCBI taxonomy): Eukaryota > Metazoa > Arthropoda > Malacostraca > Decapoda > Parastacidae > Cherax > Cherax destructor. The sequence continues at coordinate 35,367 of WNWK01005075.1, read as the reverse complement.
TGCTTTTGTGTCCTCTCCCTCAGCTGCTGTCATTCTGTTTTTGTTCAGTCTCGGTCTAGAAACACCCTCTTGTATTCTGCCGATTCCTTCAACCGTGGTTTCTCTTGGAGGATCCTGTTCCGAACTGTTTGTCCTGAAAATCAGCTTGATTGGTCGTTTTCTCCCCTTCAAGTACCCCTATTCTCTGAAAATTTCACTTATTTCTGTGATGATGTTCTCAATCTCCTTTCTTTCTGCGTCCCGTCTTTCAGTGTGTCCTTCCCTCGCTCTCCTGAAGCCCATGAATAAACAGTGACTTCGCCCTCTCCTCCTCCCATTGCCTTTTCCCTCTGTGACTCTGGTTCCTGTCTGCACATGGCCATTTTCTTCTTTGTTTTTTCCTGTAGCTCTTGGTGGCATGGTCGTGCCTCTGCCTTTGACCTTTTCCCCTCTCCACCTGCACGTAACTGCTCTCTCCCTTCACTCCTTGGCTCTGATTTGTAGGCTGATAGTGTGTGTGTGAATTCTTGAGTATAAAACTTTGTATAATTAATACCATTTCAATTTCACTGGTGTGCATGACAGTATCACTGGCGTGCATGACAGTATCACTGGTGTGCATGACAGTATCACTGGTGTGCATGACAGTATCACTGGTGTGCATGACAGTATCACTGGTGTGCATGACAATATCACTGGTGTGCATGACAGTATTAAGGGCGTGCATGACAGTATCACTGGCGTGCATGACAGTATCACGGGCGTGCATGGCAGTATCACTGGCGTGCATGACAGTATCACTGGCGTGCATGACAGCATCACTGGCGTGCATGACAGCATCACTGACGTGCATGACAGTATCACTGGCGTGCATGACAGTATCACTGGCGTGCATGACAGTATCACTGGCGTGCATGAGAGCATCACTGGCGTGCATGACAGCATCACTAGCATGCATGGTAGCCAATATTCATAACCGAGCAATTGCTCGTTGTGTATTTTTCATTTTAACTAAAATGCCTAGCAACTATTTACAAATTATCTTCGTGTGTCACTGAATACCAAACATTAAGAGAGAGACAGAGACACACAGAGATAGATAAATAGACAGACAGAAATACGCACTGATAGACTGACAGATAGACAACAACAACATATGTTCAGCGATCGATCAATATAATTGTAAAACAGATAGACAGACATATAAATAAACAGATAAAGAGAAAAAGAAAGAGTAAGAAATATATTGAAAGATTCCGAGAAATGTCAGAGAGGATGTACTTGCCTCTGACATCAGGTGCTCATATTAGAGTGTCAGCATAAGCTGACACTGCCTGGAAAGGTTACTGGTACTTGGCAATAATAGTGATTCACATTAACCCACCACACATAATACTGCACACACACACACATACTCACACACACACACACACACATACAACAGGCCTAGTGTTAAATCGACATGTGCCTAGGACAAAATGGTAACTAACACACACACACACACACACAACAGGCCTAGTGTTAAATCGACATGTGCCTAGGACAAAATGGTAACACACACACACACACACACACACACACACACACACACACACACACACACACACACACACACACACACACACACACACACACACACAAGACACTGTACACCGTGTACGTCAGGCCCATACTAGAGTATGCAGCACCAGTCTGGAACCCACACCTGGTCAAGCACGTCAAGAAATTAGAGAAAGTGCAAAGGTTTGCGACAAGGTTAGTTCCACAACTCAGGGGTCTGTCCTATGAAGAAAGGTTGAGGGAAATAGGACTAACAACACTGGAGGACAGAAGGGTTAGAGAAGACATGATAACGACATACAAAATACTGCGGGGAATCGACAAGGTAGATAGTGACAGGATTTTCCAGAGAGGGAACACAGGAACAACGGGGCACAACTGAAAGCTGAAGACTCAGATGAGTCAAAGGGATGTTAGGAAGCATTTCTTCAGCCATAGAGTAGTCAGGAAGTGGAATAGTCTAGCGAACGATATAGTGGAGGCGGGAACCATACATAGTTTTAAGACAAGGTATGATAAAGCTCATGGAGCAGGGAGAGCAGAGACCCAGTAGCGGACAGTGAAGAGGCGGGGCCAGGAGCTGAGTCTCGGCCTCTGCAACCACAATTAGGTGAGTACAATTAGGTGACTCCCGCCGCGGGCGGGAGTCACAGCAACATTAGTGCTCAGTGAATTTTAGTGTTTTGCAGGGATGGTTGAATGTGTAAGGGTCAGTGAACAACCCCTGAAGTGAATTATAAGACTCCGTAAGTCAGGAAAGGGATGTGAGAGCCACTGTTTTATAAGACAACTTGAGAGCGATATTAGCGTCAGAAGAAGGCAGCAGGACTAGTGTGGTATAAACAGCGTTGCCGCATGTGTCCCCAAGAAAGAGAATGAAGTGCAAATCGGTGTGTGTCTGATGGAAGAAACACAGTAAATAGGAATAACTTATATATAATAAAGAAACAGAGGTGGAGGCACGACGGAGGACATCACCACAACGAGTTGGATAATCTTCAGGCTGCTAGTAAGTATTCACCTATGTGTGGTAGGGAGGTCAGGTGTGGGTTCTAGGTACCGCAAGTTGTAAAGTGAATGATCCACTCTTACTTAGTGTGAGCAAGGAATAGGCTAATAGATGCTCAATAACGAACAGTAATTGGTACTTCTAAACAGAAGTCTGGGCGGGCAGACAAGTATCTTATTAGAATCGAGCAACTAGAAAGAAGCATAATCATAGAAGGTACACCATAGTAGGAGGTTGTTGTGTCAACACTCCGTGTAACACGAGAAGCATACATACACATTCATGTACACTAACACTTCCATACTCGCACTAAGGCCCCCTTTCCCCAAAGATGCAAGGATACTGGGGATGGCTGGGAGCAAAATGGAATGAGAGTGGAGGAAAAATAAGCGAGTTATACAACTCATTGGAGATGTCTACAGAGATCGAGAAGTGGGAGTTATGAGCTGTTGCTACTGAGGCAAAGGTGCAGAGCCTGGCAGATGAACTGAAAGTGCTGAAGCAGAATATTGAAGTGAGTACTGATAATGTGCTGGAACATTAGCAAACAGTGAGGGCATTGAAGGAGGGAAAGTAGCAAAGAAGACCCTTGAGGAAATGATATTGCCACCGGGACGTCTGGAAGATGATAAGGGAAATAACCAAGGAGAGATACTTAAATTGGACCCAGAGATATGGAGGGAAACAAAATGGGAAGAGAAGAGGGAGAGATAGTTTATTTTTCATGGGTTCAATGAGACAGAAGGGAACACCTATGATGAAAGAAGACAGAGGGGAGGTAAAAGAGAGTGAGAACATTATTGCAGTAACAGAAGAGGATATGGCCCAACTGACAAATTTTCAGAGACTTGGGCGGTACTCAAGGGAAAAGAACAAACCCAATCAAATTGACATTCAAGACAGAAATGGTTCAAAACAAGATTTTGTAGAGGAAACTACGGTTAAGGGATTCTCCACCATACCAACGAGCGTACCTAGACAGCGACAGAACACAAAAATGATGGGAACAACAGAGAAAGAGAGAGAAAGAAGGCACCAGAGGCAGGGAGACAAAACTGGTGCCAATAGGCAAGGTGGGCGCAGCCTCGGAGAGAGCAACAAACAGAACTGTTCACAGAACCACCCACAACATCCCCATAACCTACCAATCCACACCAACCAAACAATAACCAGAAGACAGCCACACTCCACACCTACGGTCCCCACCCACCCAACACTAATACCACCATAGTAAAAATCTACCGTAATATCCAGGCCTGTCTACCACCCCCTCAGCATGCACCAACCCCTCCCATCCCTCAGAATACAGTTTTGGAAAGGAAGCCGAAAGTATGATATACCAAGACAGATGGAATAACAAATAAGAGTGACAAATGACAAGAAACTCTGAAGCATCCACGGACATCATTACAATCACAGAGACAAAGCTCATAGGTGTGACAGCAGATGTGATCTTTCCGTCTGAATATCAGTTCCTGAGGAAAAACAGGGAAAACAGGGGGGTGGGAGCAGTTGCACTGATCCCACCGGGGATCCAAAATTGATGGTAGTAGTGATTTACAACCCATCACCAAACAGCAGAAGACCAAGCCAAGAATACAATGAGAGCAACAGAAAGCTGGTGGCACTTCTAGATGAGGTGGTCAGAAGGGCCCAGTTAAGTAGGAAAAGTTACTCATCATGGGAGATTTCAACCACAAGGAGACAGACTGGGAAAATCTGGCGTCACATAGGGAAACAGACATGTGGAGAGCCAAGATGCTGGACGCGGTGCTGGAAAACTTCATGTACCAACATGTTACGGACACAGTCATAGAAAGAGAGAGAGAATGATGAACCAACAAGGCTGGAAGTTGTATTCACCATGAACAATTCGGACATAGGGCAAATCACACACAAAACACACCTCAGTGCTAGCGATCATATGGTTCTGAGTTTTTAATATATAGTTGAATTAACAGTAAAAAGTGAAGCAGCACGAGAAGGAAGGGAAAAGCCAAACTTTAAAAATAAGAACTAGTGAGGTACAGTGGGTAAGAAAGCTAGAAGGGAAGACAGTAAACGAAATGAAGGAACATGTGACTACAAACTGCAGGGAGGCACAGGAGAAGTTCTTGCCAAGGCGCATCAGAAACAATGAGAAAACCAGAGTGAGCCCATGTTTTAACCGGAGGTGTGGAGAGACCTAAGCCAAGTGTGCTAGATCATAAAAAATATAGAAAGCAAAGATCTTGGGAAAATAGGAAGTTGAGCCGAAGAGCCAGAAATGAATATGAATGGATATGGAGAGAGGCCCAGTGGCATTACGAGAATGACATAGCATCAAAAGTCAAAGATGTTACACAGCCACATCAGGAGGATATGAATAGTCAAGAACCAGGTAATCAGGCTGAGGAAGAAGGGAAGCTCAAAGGAAGTGACCAGGAAGTATGTGAAGAGCTCATCTCAAGAGTCAGGGAGGTATTCACACTGAAGACAGAGAGGATTCTAGCAAACCGAGGGAGTAGAGTGCACCAGCAAGTGCTAGACACACTGCACACAACCGTAGAGGTGAAGAATCTGTTAGGTGACCTAGACACCTTGAAGGGGTGGGTCCAGATAACCTCTCTCCATGGGTCCTGAGAGTGGAAGAAGATGCATTATGTGTGCCACTAACCATATTCAATAAATCCACTGAAACTAAACTGCCTGAGGTGTAGGAAACAGCATTTTTAAGAAAGGAGATAGACAGAGAGTACTAAACTACAGACCTGTGCCACTGACATGTTTAGTATGTAAACTTATGTAGACGATCAACAGGAGAAGGGTGGGGGAACAACTAAAATTAAACTTTCCCATACATAAGAACCAACATGGCTTCAGGGAAAGGAAATTCTGCATCATAAACTTACTGGAGTTTTAAAGTAACAGAAGTAAGACAAGAGAGGAATGGGTAGACTGCATCTTCTTGGACTGTAAGAGGTCTTTCGACACGGTACCAAGCAATTGACTGGTTGAAAAGGTAGAGGAACAGGCAGGAATGGCAGGAAATTGCTACAATCGATCAGTGAATACCTGACAGGAAGGAAACAACGCGTGTCGGTACGTGACGAGGTGTCAGAGTGGGTGCATGTGATGAGTGGGGTTCCACAAGGGTCATTCTTAGGTTCGGTGCTGTTTCTAGTATATATGAATGACATAAGAGAAGGGATAGATTCAGAAGTGTCCCTGTTCGCAGACGATGTGCAGCTAATGAGTTGAATACTATTGGACGAGGATCAGTAAGCCTACAAAGCGATCTGGACCAACTGCAAGCCTCTTCCGACAAATGGTTCCTGGAATTTAACCCCAGCAATTGCAAAATCATGAAGTTTCGTGAAGGACAAAGAAGACCGCTGACAGTCAAAGGAGGTCAAAGGCTTGAAAACTCATTCATGGCAAAAGATCTTGGGGTGAGCATCATACCGTGCGAGCACGTCCTGAGGCGCATATCAACCAAATAACTGCTGCAACATATGGGCGCCAGGCAAAGCTGCGAATGGCTTTTCGACCTCTAAGTAAAGACTCATTCAAGACACTGTACACTGTATGTCAGGCCCATAATGGAGTATGCAGCACCAGTATGGAACCTACAGGTGATGAAACAAGTCAAACAATTAGAGAAAATGCAAATGTTTGCAACAAGACCAGTTCCAGAGCTAAATGGTATGCCCAATGAGGAGGGGTTAATGGAAGTCAACCTGAAGACGCTGGAAGACAGGAGGGATAGGGGGAACATATTAATTACATATAAAATACTGAGAGGTATTGATAAGATGGATTGGGACAATGTTTCAAAGATGGGACACAGCAACAATTGGTCACAGCTGGAAGTTAAAAACTCAGATGAGTCACAGGGATATGAGGAACTGTTTCTTCAGTCATAGTCAGGAAGTGGAAAAAATCTGGAGAGTCATGAAGTGGAGGCAGGATCCATACATGGCTTTAAGAAGAGGTTCGATAAACCTCATGGAAGAGGGAGAGAGTGGACCTAGTAGCGACCAGCGAAGAGGCGGGGCCAGAAGCTATGAATGCAACCACAAATAGGTGAGTACACACACACAGGAAGACACTATTTAAAATTTGTGTAACACAGGAGAGTTGATCCTCCAACATCCAAGAAGGGAAGAGTGTAGTGTCACGACCAAAGGTATGCAATGCGTGTCCAGATTACTCTATGCTTGCTCTGGAGGTATGGTACTTAACATTGTACTCTGACTCAGTAGGAACGTAGGGGATTAACATGTTGGTTCACAGGTCGTCATTACTCATGCCATGACACTTTATTAGTCAACCTAAAAAAAATTAATTTCTGTTTTTCAGAAGTTTTCCCTGACTCGGTAACATGAAATTTCAGTATTGTCAATAAATAAGTAAGACATATGTGAAACAGTTTTAGGTGGTGCATGCATCGTCACTGCAAAATGCTGGCCAGGCTCACAATCTTTCCCTCTTTACCTCTATAGACGATATTCCTGTCACGATTCGAAAACACATTTCTCTCAGTTCTTGCAGTGGCACCGTCGTTCTGCCTCATTTCGTTGTTCAACGTGATTTCCGGAAATGTGATACTGACATTCTGGAGCAACTTGAGCTGCAAGAACTCCCAATTCACAAAGTGGACACTTATGTACTACCTGCCAGTGGGCGGAAACGCTTCCATTGCAATGTAGCTCGCTTAACTTTTGACTGCCGAGAACTCCCATCCTTAGCGTATATTGCAAGACACCGTTTACAAGTCCGATAGTCAATCCCTACACCACTGCTGGCTTTTCGGCCACCCAGCAAAATATTGCTGGTCTATGGCACATTGCCCAGTTTGTGGTGCTGCCGACTATACCAATACATCCTGCAGCCTACCTACCCTCTGCCTTAATTGTAATGAAACTCACCCAGCTTATTCATACAGTTGCCAAGTTTACTTAAAAGAACGAGAAATCCGCTATTTGAAAGAGAAAGAGGATTTCACTTACGCCATGGCAGTCTCTCCGCCTCCAAGGGAGACTCCACAACTTTCTTATTTGAGAGTTACTAAGTGGCCTCCAGTCTCGGTGATACCTACTTCCACAATGTCCTCTGCCGTCACAACTCCCACAGTCACCTCTGTTTCTAACTCTTTTACAGCCTTGGACTCCAAGGTGGTCGCTTGCATGTATATGTCTACAAAACTTCTCCAAAGTTCAACTCTCCCTTAACCCCTCTTTGTTGATCATTTATGTGTTAGTCATACATTATAAATGTCATTAACCAACACTTCTCTCATGACTTGTTTCCTTTCATTTTTGCTCTGTCCTAAGAGCACAAAATGTCTAGCTCAAGTTAGTATTTTATGCAAGTGCCTCACCGAACAGGTCCTACTCAAATCATTATTTCTATAATTGTTTGAGTTTAGAGAAAAAAAATATTGATGCAATGCGGTATGAAAAGAGAATATCTTTAATTGATATTAGGAAAGACCCGATAAAATTCCTTAGTATACTTCCGAGATGGCATGATTACCTATTGCGTTATATCTGGTGTTATGAGAGCAATGATATGCAACACGGAATTCATCCAGTAAGGACATTGAATAATCTTGTATAACAATCCGGGTTTACATGGATCACTCATGTAAACCAGGATTTTTATAATCTTATCTAGTAAGGAACTAGTAAGTAAACCCAAGGCGTTGTGTAATGTTCTGCACTTACAAACTCATGTTAATTTTATATTGTCAAGGGAACACCTTCCGGCTGATTAGAAGAATGGAAAAAGAATTAATAACTTACTGAAGAAAACTGATGAACAAATTTAACTGATGAACAAATTTAAAAGTATTTAATTAAATATCATAAAAATTGCCGTCTGAAGTTTAAGTGTGATCTTGAGACATAGAGGATGTCTTCTTCAGATGAAGTGAATGTATGATGTTTATCCTTGGAAGACGGTGATGGTCCGATATTATGTAGATGGAGAAAATCCTGTCATTTCTGGTTCGCAGAATCTCTCTTCAGATCTCAAGGAAGAGACTGAGGAATCAATATGTCCCACTACGTCCCATTACCAAAATATGGAGCATCTGCTGCGGTAAACCAATCCAGCAGAGGAGCTGGAAATGAAAAATAAAACACTGGTTTTAAGATGGTGATAAATGGTGGTAATTGTACTTCAGTGTCCTTACTGGTAACCAGGTTAAACACAAATTTTAAACCATATTCCTGATAGAACATCTTACCTGATCAGAAGAGGAGTGGAGGCGAAGTGATTAAACCCAACTCCCAACCAAACCAAGTAAGGTTAAAACTACCAGAAGACGAATCTTAAATCACCTCAGACCTGAAGAAATCTGGCTTGTTACAGCGGCCCGCTAAATGGCAGTGCGTGAGGTGACACACTGTAACAGTCCCTCGGATTTTGAAATACCATTAGCCCAATTTACCTCACAATAGACCTAGCTAACTCATTCTATAATTTGAAATATAAACATGGAGATCCAACACCTTAATCTATAATATTTGCAATAGGATGGCTTGTCAAATCTCCTGGAGAGCGAAACTTTGTCACAATAATATGTCACATTAGTTGCATTTGTGTCCTATTACTTAATATGGTACATGGCGCCCGCCGTGCGCTGACTAGACTCAAAATACCCCACTACCCTACACAATACAATACAAAGGACTTATTAATGGCCAAAGTTGACATCTCATGATGGCAGATAAATCAAATGCGACGGTTGTACTGGGCACAGTGTTTGGATGGTGTTACGTTGATTTGTAATTTGTGTTACAGCAACTATAATAATAAAAAAAAAAAAACTATAATAATAATAATAATAATAATAATAAAAATAATAATACAGGTCTAGCTGATATCAATGACATACTACTATACAGAAAGCCGCTTGTTGTGCAGAGCATTTCAGGCAAATTAGGTCAGATTTATCCCAGGATGCGACCCACACCAGTCAACTAACACCCAGATACTCATTTTACTGATGGGTGAACATAGACAACCGGTGTAAAGAACACGCCCAATGTTTCTACCCTCAATGGGAACCGAACCCTAACCCTTGCCGTGTGAAGCGAAAGCTTTAGCCACCAGGCACTATGGCTTAATATCTAGGGTTTTGAAAAGAGGTTTGAGGAAAAACGCTTATTAGCAACATAAACAAAATTTAAGTCAGCATAACCAGTCATTTTCCAAAATAAAACCTTCGTCTTAGAAGGGCAAGAATTTTCTGCATACAAAAATAAACAGGTGGAGCTATTCACAACAAATATAAAGAAAAACTATGAAACTATAATAAACGAAAATGCAAATCTGTAAACTAAACAACAGCAAACACTGCTAACCTTAAAATAGTCAAGAATAGTAAATAACAGAAAAACTGTTGATATTCTCTCTGCAAAGATTCCAAGTGAACAACGGGTTAGATATGGTGGTTACCTTCCCTGGATCAGTGGGTGTAAAGTGGGCCATGCATCCAGAGGGGATGGAAAGTCAACTGCGTCTGTTTTCTCTCCAGCGCGCGTGTTGAGTCCATCATTCATCTCAACATTGGCTGAAAGCATTCTGTTTCCTGGAAGGATGCTCGTTACTACCCAGCACGGGAAGGATCCTCGTTACTACCCAGCACGGGAAGGATGCTCGTTACTACCCAGCACGAGAAGGGTGCTCGTTACTACCCAGCACGGGAAGGATGCTCGTTACTACCCAGCACGGGAAGGATGCTCGTTACTACCCAGCACGGGAAGGATGCTCGTTACTACCCAGCACGGGAAAAATGCTCGTTACTACCCAGCACGGGAAGGGTGCTCGTTACTACCCAGCACGGAAGGATGCTCGTTACTACCCAGCACGGGAAGGATGCTCGTTACTACCCAGCACGGGAAGGATGCTCGTTACTACCCAGCACGGGAAGGATGCTCGTTACTACCCAGCACGGGAAGGATGCTCGTTACTACCCAGCACGGGAAGGATGCTCGTTACTACCCAGCACGGGAAGGATGCTCGTTACTACCCAGCACGGGAAGGATGCTCGTTACTACCCAGCACGGGAAGGATGCTCGTTACTACCCACACGGAAGGATGCTCGTTACTACCCAGCACGGGAAGGATGCTCGTTACTACCCAGCACGGGAAGGATGCTCGTTACTACCCAGCACGGGAAGGATGCTCGTTACTACCCAGCACGGGAAGGATGCTCGTTACTACCCAGCACGGAAGGATGCTCGTTACTACCCAGCACGGGAAGGATGCTCGTTACTACCTAGCACGGGAAGGATGCTCGTTACTACCCAGCACGGGAAGGATGCTCGTTACTACCAGCACGGGAAGGATGCTCGTTACTACCAGCACGGGAAGGATGCTCGTTACTACCCAGCACGGAAGGATGCTCGTTACTACCCGCACGGGAAGGATCTCGTTACTACCCAGCACGGGAAGGATGCTCGTTACTACCCAGCACGGGAAGGATGCTCGTTCTACCCAGCACGGAAGGATGCTCGTTACTACCCAGCACGGGAAGGATGCTCGTTACTACCCAGCACGGAAGGATGCTCGTTACTACCCAGCACGGGAAGGATGCCTCGTTACTACCCAGCACGGGAAGGATGCTCGTTACTACCCAGCACGGAAGGGTGCTCGTTACTACCCAGCACGGAAGGATGCTCGTTACTACCCAGCACGGGAAGGATGCTCGTTACTACCCAGCACGGAAGATGCTCGTTACTACCCAGCACGGAAGGATGCTCGTTACTACCCAGCACGGAAGGATGCTCGTTACTACCCAGCACGGAAGGATGCTCGTTACTACCCAGCACGGGAAGGATGCTCGTTACTACCCAGCACGGGAAGGATGCTCGTTACTACCCAGCACGGGAAGGATGCTCGTTACTACCCAGCACGGAAGGATGCTCGTTACTACCCAGCACGGGAAGGATGCTCGTTACTACCCAGCACGGGAAGGATGCTCGTTACTACCCAGCACGGGAAGGATGCTCGTTACTACCCAGCACGGGAAGGATGCTCGTTACTACCCAGCACGGGAAGGATGCTCGTTACTACCCAGCACGGGAAGGATGCTCGTTACTACCCAGCACGGGAAGGATGCTCGTTACTACCCAGCACGGGAAGGATGCTCGTTACTACCCAGCACGGGAAGGATGCTCGTTACTACCCAGCACGGAAGGATGCTCGTTACTACCCAGCACGGAAGGATGCTCGTTACTACCCAGCACGGGAAGGATGCTCGTTACTACCCAGACGGGAAGGATGCTCGTTACTACCCAGCACGGGAAGGATGCTCGTTACTACCTAGCACGGGAAGGTGCTCGTTACTACCCAGCACGGGAAGGATGCTCGTTACTACCCAGCACGGAAGGATGCTCGTTACTACCCAGCACGGAAGGATGCTCGTTACTACCCAGCACGGGAAGGATGCTCGTTACTACCCAGCACGGGAAGGATGCTCGTTACTACCCAGCACGGGAAGGTGCTCGTTACTACCCAGCACGGAAGGATGCTCGTTACTACCCAGCACGGAAGGATGCTCGTTACTACCCAGCACGGAAGGATGCTTTACTACCCAGCACGGGAAGGTGCTCGTTACTACCCAGCACGGGAAGGATGCTCGTTACTACCCAGCACGGAAGGATGCTCGTTACTACCCAGCACGGGAAGGATGCTCGTTACTACCCAGCACGGGAAGGATGCTCGTTACTACCCAGCACGGGAAGGTGCTCGTTTACCCAGCACGGGAAGATGCTCGTTACTACCTAGCACGGAAGGATGCTCGTTACTACCCAGCACGGAAGGTGCTCGTTACTACCCAGCACGGGAAGGTGCTCGTTACTACCCAGCACGGGAAGGATGCTCGTTACTACCCAGCACGGGAAGGATGCTCGTTACTACCCAGCACGGGAAGGATGCTCGTTACTACCCAGCACGGAAGGATGCTCGTTACTACAAGCACGGGAAGGATGTCGTACTCAGCACGGAAGGGTGCTCGTTACTACCCAGCACGGAAGGATGCTCGTTACTACCCAGCACGGGAAGGATGCTCGTTACTACCACACGGGAAGGATGCTCGTTACTACCCAGCACGGGAAGGTGCTCGTTACTACCCAGCACGGGAATGATGCTCGTTACTACCCAGCACGGGAAGGATGCTCGTTACTACCCAGCACGGGAAGGGTGCTCGTTACTACCCAGCACGGGAAGGATGCTCGTTACTACCTAGCACGGGAAGGATGCTCGTTACTACCCAGCACGGGAAGGATGCTCGTTACTACCCAGCACGGGAAGGATGCTCGTTACTACCCAGCACAGGAAGGATGCTCGTTACTACCCAGCACGGAAAGGATGCTCGTTTCTACCCAGAACGTGAAGGATGCTCGTTACTACCCAGCACGGGAAGGATGCTCGTTACTACCAAGCACGGGAAGGATGCTCGTTACTACCCAGCACGGGAAGGATGCTCCTTACTACCTAGCACGGGAAGGGTGCTCGTTACTACCCAGCACGGGAAGGGTGCTCGTTTCTACCCAGCACGGGAAGAATGCTCGTTACTACCCAGCACGGGAAGGATGCTCGTTACTACCCAGCACGGGAAGGATCCTCGTTACCACCCAGAACGGGAAGGATGCTCGTTACTACCCAGCACGGGAAGGATGCTCGTTACTACCCAGCACGGGAAGGATGCTCGTTACTACCCAGCACGGGAAGGATGCTCGTTACTACCCAGCACGGGAAGGATGCTCGTTACTACCCAGCACGGGAAGGATGCTCGTTACTACCCAGCACGGGAAGGGTGTTCGTTACTACCCAGCACGGGAAGGGTGCTCGTTACTACCCAGCACGGGAAGGATGCTCGTTACTACCCAGCATGGGAAGGGTGCTCGTTACTACCCAGCAGTTGGTGTTAGAGAACCAAGGTACAACTGATCCTAGCCATTATATCAGTGGTCTATACAAGAGAAGCCTTCCGTGCGCATTGTAAGGTTAATACTTACTTATATCTAAGACAGTAATGTTAGAATTTTACATGCATCATTATTTATATAAATCTTAGCATTTGGTGACGGCAGATAAAGCATTTATCAAATATTAATAAGATGTGCAATAAAAGTTATGAAATAAATATTATGATAAATAATCTAGTAAATGTGATGGCAAGATATAAACATATTTCTTAAAACACTAACATAAAAGCATAAATTTTTAACTGTAGCTGAGAGTAAGGCACGTGATAAATAAGACACACGTGCAGCACTACGGTATCTTCAATTGTAGCTGATAGTAAGACTTGCCATGAATAAGACAGATATGCAACAATTTCGCATCTTTAATTGTAGCTAATAGTAAGGCTTTTGATGAATAAGACACATATACAGCATTTTGGTATCTTTAATTGCAGCTGAGAGTAAGGCACGTGATGAGTAAGGCACGTGATGAGTAAGGCACGTGATGAGTAAGGCACGTGATGAGTAAGGCACGTGATGAGTAAGGCACGTGATGAGTAAGGCACGTGATGAGTGAGGCACGTGATGAGTGAGGCACGTGATGAGTAAGGCACGTGATGAGTGAGGAACGTGATGAGTAAGGCACGTGATGAGTAAGGCACGTGATGAGTAAGGCACGTGATGAGTGAGGCACATATGCAACACTCTGGAATCTTATTTTTCCAGAGCGTTTCGAGTACTCTGCCAACCACTTCAGTCGAATTTATGGGTGACTAATAAAAAGATGGTTGAAAAAGAGACTGAGATGTTCACTTCTTCAGCCTTGATGGAAATTGTTCAGTGCAATGCTTTCATCACTCTCAAGAAGACACACATTGATGGAGTAATATATACTGGATCAAGAGTGAGGTGTTCCTCTTGGAGATAGCGTCACAGAATGCGGGGCTTCCCTCTAGTAGGCCAACTGACTCATGCTTAGTAGATCCCTCTTCAGTCAAATCCTTCTCACCCATAACAAAATTAAACTGTGGTGTTGCCGTAACAGACATATATTATTATTTTAATAGTATGTAATACTGAAAGACACGTGCTCAGCAATATTGATCAACTTATTGTTCTTATACTGTATTAATATAATGATTAATCATGAGACGTTTTCTCATAAATCTTCTAACGTAGCTGTCACTGTTACGTTAAAAATTATTTCCGGGAGTCAATGCCCCGCGGCCTGGAAACAGACAAGACCATTTAGAGGTTCTTGGCCTGATCCACCAGGCTCTTACTGTTGGCCGCACGCAGTCCAACTTACAAACCCCAGCCAGCTGGTCAGGCACTGATTTGAGGAAATTGTCCGGTTCCCTCTTAAAGATCGCCATAGCTTTGTTGTTAATTCATTTTATGAACTAAGAGAGAGTAATTGTAGTGGAGGCTTAAATGCTAAGGTAGGAGAAAGTATTGTAGATGAAGTAGTAGGTAAGTTTGGGGTGCCAGGGGTAAATGATAATGGAGGGCCTTTAATTGAACTATGTATACAAAGAGGTTTCATAATAGGTAATACGTATTTTAGGAAAAGAGGATAAATAAGTACTCGAGATATAATATAGGGCGAATTGAGGGCAGTTAGTTAGACTATGTGTTGGTGCATAAAATGTTGATGGGTAGACATCTGGATGTATGTTTATATAGGGGCAACATATATATCAGATCATTATTTAGTTGTAGCTACATTGAGAGTAAGAGATAGATGGGCAACAAGGAGAATATCATCAGTGATTAAGATATAAGTGAAAATATAATTAATTAAAGGAGGAGATTGTTTGGGTAAGATATAAGGATCTGTTAGGAGAAGGATGGGCTAAAGAAATAATGAGGAGATCGAAGTATAAGGTACATTTAAGAACACAGTGTTTGTGTGCAGCGGAAGTTTGTAGATATAGGAGGGTTGGTATGGGAGGGAAGAGGAGCAATTGGTAGAATGAGCTAAACAGAGTGGTAAAAGAGAAGACTTGACATACGATAATTTTTTTACTAGATAGAAGTAATATACGGAGAGTGGCGTATATGGAGAGAAAAAGAGAGGTTAACAGAGTAGTGAGGGAGTGTTAAATGAAAGCAAATGAGGCACTGAGTGAGGTTTTGTTAACAAATTCTGCTGAGTATTAGAAAAACTTTGGAGCGAGATTAATAAACTGAGAAAGCCTAGGGAACGAATGTATTGAACGGTTAAAAACAAAAGAAAGAACTGATTAAATGGGGAAGTGGAGGTATTGGGAAGATTGATGGAATATTTTTAGGCGCTATTAAATTTTCATCGAGAGAGAGAAGCAGTGATTTCATGCAATGGCCAGGGAAGAATAACATCTTTTAGGAGTGAGGAAGAGCCAGATGTGAGTATGGGAATACGTGTATCAGGCAGCTGGGACTAATAGGATTCAGACAGAAATGTTAATAGCAGGTAGGTAACTAAGTTTTAGAGTTGAAGATTGAGACACTTATGCAACATATGGGAATCTTTATTAAGGAAACGATTCGCCACACAGTGGCTTCATCAGTCCAATACAAAGCAGAAAGGTGTAAGGAGAGGAGTAGTTTGAGGTAATCAGTCCCTCGGCCTGGAGTCGATGTGTGGCGAAACGTTTCCTTAATAAAGATTCCCATATGTTGTATAAGTGTCTCAATCTTCAACTCTTTGGTTTTTAAAACCATTTATCACTAAGTTTTGCTCAATAAATGTATGAAATCTGGGAAAGCACTTACGGAATGGCAGAGACCATGCATAGTTCCTTTGTATAGAAGAAATGAGGATAAAAGAAAGTGTAAGAATATAGAGCAATAGTTTGTATAGTTGTCAGTGAAATATTTAAGGGAAAGATAGAGAGCAGTATTGCAGTAGAACAAAAGGATTTAGGAAGGGTAAGGGATGTGTAGACCATGTGTTTTCATTGAAGGATGTTAGTGAATAGTATTCAAATAAAATTAAGGAAGTTTTCGTGTATTTATGGGTATGCAAAATAAAATGATAGGGTGAATAAAGGAGCAATGTTGCTAGTGCATAGAATAGGTGGTAAGTTGCATACAGCGGTTAAGAGTTTTTACGAGGATAGTGAGGTTCAGATTAAGGTATTTAGGAGAGAGGGAGAATATTAGCGAGTGAAAGTAGGCCTTAGACAGGGATGTGTGATGTCGCCATGTTTGATTAATATATTTATAGATAGGGATGAACGAGATGTGAATGATCGTGTGTTGGGGGAGAGGTGTGGGATTGAAAGACAAAGTATCTAATACAAAGTGGAAATTGTCATAGTTGCCACTTGCCGATGGCAGAGTGCTTTTGGGAGATTCTGAAAAGAAGTTGCAAAAGTTGGTGTATGAATTCTAGAGCATGTAAAAAAGGGAAATTAAAAGTAAATATAGAAAAAAACAAGGTGAGGAGGGTGGTAAAAATGGGGTAATGAGAGATTGGATATCGAATTGGAAAGAGAAAATGATTGTGTTCAGATAATTGGGAGTGGATTTGTCGGAAGACGGGCTTATGAGAGATCAGATAAACCATAGAATTAAAGAATGAAAAAAAAGGTGGGTGAGTGGGTGGAGCATTGAAGCATCTGTGGAGTGTTGCGATCCAGAGGGAAAATGCCTGCAGCATTCTGGGCACACGGCCCACCGCCGCGGATCTGGATGAATCATTTCAGTTGTAGGCTCCGAGAAGTCATTCATGGTGTTCTCCTTCCCATTGTATGTTTGTTATTGTATTTTATTTATAAAATTTTTTTACATAAAGTATAGAATATAGAGTGTCAGAAGAAAATATTCTTTTCACTGAGGATGAGGGTCCCCAGTCCAGTTCTAGAGGAGGTACCTTCCTATACTTACATCTCTCTCTCTAATAAATATATATATATATATATATATATATATATATATATATATATATATATATATATATATATATGTGAGGGAAAAACCCGGAATAAGTGGGGTTATGGTTATTCAGATACCCAGGAACCATTAGACTATAGTGTTACTGCCTGCACTGCCATCTAGCGGGCTGAGGCTAAACTCCAGTTCCTGGGGTCTGATTTGTTTTAATTTCTACTCCTGGTAGCATTAACCTTACCTGGTGTGGGTTGAAATTTGGAGAATCACTTCACTTCCATTATTCTCCTGATCAGGTAAGGTGATCTACCAGGAGTATTTCTGTTCATTGTTTGTTATTTTCCTGGTTACCAGTAATGACACTGAAGTAGAGTACCACTCTTTGTTTTTCTTCAATGTTATACTTATCTAACTCTTATGAAACCAGTGTTATTTTCTTTATTGTCAACTCTGGTGCCGGCCTGGTCAACCAGGGTAGACGCTGTTAACTGGAACAAGATCCCTGTCTACAGGCCAGGCGGAAGGCGTTCCCTTGACATATATGTCAGGGGAACGCCTTCCGCCTGAACAAAAGAATAGAAAAATAAATAAATGAATAACTTTAGGAATAATTACGAAGATAATTTTCTAAGGATTTTTATTAAAAATAAAGAAAATAAAAATTGGCCGCTGTGGTTCCACTATGATGTTGAAAGAGGAGTATCTAATGCCCAGGATGGTCTTTTGATGTTTTGAAGAAATGGTGTTGGGTATCCTGGGTGGCGGTGTTCGTCCGATGTTCTGAAAATCCTGTCACTACTTGGTTGTAGCACCACAATCAGATTTCAGAGGTGAGGAGTCGTAATGTCCCACTACGTCCTGTAGACAGGGATCTTGTTCCAATTAACAACGTCTACCCTGGTTGACCAGGCCAGCAGCAGAGCTGACAATAAAGAAACTAACACTGGTTACATAAGAGTTAGATAAGTATAACATTGAAGAAAAACAAAGGGTTATATTCTACTTCAGTGCCACTACTGGTAACCAGGAAAATAACAAACAATGAACAGAAATACTCCTGGTAGACCACCTTACCTGATCAGGAGAATAATGGAGGTGAAGTGATTCTCCAAATTTCAACCCATACCAGGTAAGGTTAATGCTACCAGGAGTAGAAATTAAAACAAATCAGACGCCAGGAACTGGAGTTTAGCCTCAGCCCGCTAGATGGTAGTGCGGGCAGTAACACTATAGTTTAATGGTTCCTGGGTATCTGAACAACCATAACCACTATTATATATATATATATATATATATATATATATATATATAAAATATATATATATATATATATATATATATATATTAGTATTGTAACCACGAACAAGTGGTATTAATCAATAACAATGCGACTAGCCGAGGATTCGAACCCATGTTCTTTTGGCCCGCCTCATGGTAAGCGAAAATCGAAACATGACGCTCTAACCCACGCAATCCTACAAGAACCAAGCACACAGCAGAGCTATGTTTTTACCTTGGTTCGAGGACATACGGTGGTGTGGGTGTCTCTGAGCTAATTTCATTCTACTCCCCGTTTGGTTACTAGCCTCAGTGCTAGTTGCAGTGATATTGATTAATACCACTTGTTCGTGGTTACAATAATGTATATATATACTGCTCGTGAGGCTAGTACACCAAACGGGGAGTAGAATGAAATTAGCTCAGAGGCACCAACACCACCGTATGTGCTTGGACCAAGGTAAAACACATAGCTCTGCTGTGTGCTTGGCTCATGTAGGATTGCGTGATCCGTGGGTTAGAGCATCATGTGTGATTTTCGCTCACCATGAGCGGGCCAAAACGACATGGGTTCAAATCCTCGGCTAGTCATATATATATATATATATATATATATATATATATATATATATATATATATATATATATATATATATATAATTACCCTTAAACATGGATTAAAAAATTTATTTTATGAACAAACCTAATCTAGAAACCTCATATAACCTTACCTTAACAAAAGTGTTTTTTTTTAGCCAAATTCTACTAAATATTTAATTGACGAAGAAAGGAAAAAAGGCACAATACCGTAAGTGGAACAATACCCAAATAACCGTCATATAGGAGACTGGAACTTACGGCGACGTTCTGGTCCGTGTTGGACCATTAACGTCCTCATAAGTTTCAGTTTCCATTGTGTGGGTTATTTATGTATATGAAAGACCACTTTATATTCATTAAATATTACTTAAAATCAATGAAATAATTTTTGTTTGTTATGTTCAGATTGATTTTCGCAGTTTTATTGACTAAAACTTTAGCACTCTGGTTATTCGGCACAAGTGATATTTGCTTTTTTAGGCCTTATTCTCAGGTCCGCGCACACACACACACACACACACACACACACACTCACACACAAACCTCACTCAAGGAAAAGGATCTTGGGGTATGGCACCAGGCACATCTCCTGAGGCGCACATCAACCAAATAACTGCTGCAACATACGGGCGCCTGGCAAACCTAAGAACAGCATTCCGACATCTTAATAAGGAATCGTTCAGGACCCTCTACACGGTGTACGTCAGGTCTGTATTGGAGTATGCAGCACCAGTTTGGAACCCACACCTAGCAAAGCACATAAGAAAGCTAGAGAAAGTGCAAAGATTTGCAACAAGACTAGTCCCGGAGATAAGGGGTATGTCTAACGTGGAGAGGTTAAGGAAAATTGACCTGACGACACTGGAGAACAGGAGAGATATTGGGGATATGATAGCGACATATAAAATACTGAGAGGAATCGACAGGGTGGACAGAGAATGTTACAGAGATGGGACACAGCAACAAGGGGTCACAGTTGGAAGTTGAAGACTCAGATGAATCACAGGGATGTTAGGAAGTATTTCTTCAGTCACAGAGTTGTCAGGAAGTGGAATAATCTGGAAAGTGATGTAGTGGAGGCAGGATCCATATATAGCTTTAAGAAGAGATATGATATTGTTCATGGAGCAGGGAGACTTACCTAGTAGCGACCAGTAAAAAGGTAAAGCCAGGAACTGTGACTCGACCTCTGGAATCACAGCAAGGTGAGTACACAAGGTACACAGTGACAGGATGTTCCAGAGAGGGAACACAGAAACAAGGGGACACAACTGGAAGCTGAAGACTCAGATGAGTCAAAGGGATGTTAGGAAGCATTTCTTCAGCCACAGAGTAGTCAGGAAGTGGAATAGTCTAGAGAAAGATATAGTGGAGGCAGGAACCATACATAGTTTTAAGACAAGGTATGATAAAGCTCATGGAGCAGGGAGAGCAGAGACCAAGTAGCGGACAGCGAAGAGGCGGGGCCAGGAGCTGAGTCTCGACCCCTGCAACCACAATTAGGTGAGTACAATTAGGTGAGTACACACACACACACACAGACTTGGGTAGAGCAGCATGCACAACCACCCACAACGTCGCAACCAAACAAATTAACCCATAACAAACCACACTCCGCACTCACAGCTCTCACCCCACAGCACAAACCCCACCTACAAAGCAGCCTCCCATAGTACCAAGACGGGTCTCCCACCCCCAGCCTGAAAAACCGCCCAGAATACAGCTTTTGAAAAGAAGCTAAAGATATGGTACATGAACGCAGACAGAATAACAAATAAGTGTGAGGAGTGACACGAAAAAATTATGGATTCATAGAACTCATAGTGATAATGGAAACCCAACTCACTGGAATTATAACAAACACAATCTTTCCAACTGTATATCAGATCCTGAGAAAAAATAGGAAGGCTGGAGGATTTGCACTGGTTATCAAAAACCAGTGGAGTTTTGAGGAGTTGGAAGGAATGGACAGAAGGAAAGCAAGGGACTACTTAGTAGGAACACTTCAAACCTGGAGTTCCAAGGTGGTGATTGGAGTGAAATGCAGTGATGTACTACCCACCACAGAACAGCAAGGGGCCAAGACAAGAATATGATGAGAGCAACAGAGCAATGATTATACACTAGCCGAGGTGGCGAGAGAGGCTCACATGGGCAGGGAAAAGTTACTGGTTGTGACTGATTTCAATCATAAAGAGAATGACTGGGAAATCCTGGAACCATATGGGAGACCAGAATCATGGCAACCTAAGATGATGGAGGTAGTATTAGAAAACCTCATGCATCAACAAGTTAGGGACATTACCAGAGAAAGAGAGAGAAGAGGATGAACCATCAAGGCCGGACTTTATATTTCCCCTAAGTAGTTCAGACACTGAAGACATCACATAAGAAAAATCCCTCAGAGCTAGTGATCACGTGGTCCTGAGCTTCGAATACATAGTAGAGTTAAAAGTAGAGAGGGAAGCTGCACGAGTTGAACGGGAGAAGCCAAACTACAAAAGAGAGACTACATAGGCATGATAAATTTCCTGCATGAGGTTCAATGGAAAAGAGAACTGGTGGGAAAATCAGTAAATGAAATAATGGAATACCGCAAGATGCAATGAAGCAGAAGAGAGGTTCGTAGCCAAGGGCAACAGAAACACTGCGAAGACAAAAACGAGCCCTTCGTTCACCCAACGGTGTAGAGAGCCCACAACTAAGTGTGCTAGAGAATGGAAAAGGTATAGAAGACAAAGGACCAAGGAAAACAAGGATATTAGTTGAGCCAGAAACGAATGTGCACAGGTAAGGAAGGACCAGTGGCCATACCAGAATGACATAGCAGCGAAATCCGAATATGACCCAAAGCTGTTGTACGGTCACATCAGGAGGAAAACAAGGTCCAGGTAATCAGGCTGAAGAAGGAAGAAGGGGAGATCACAAGAAACAAACAAGAAGTATGTGAGGAGCTCGACACGAGGTTTAAGGAAGTATTTTTAGTGGAAACAGAGAGAACTTCAGAAATCTGGAATGGAAGGAAACACCAAGAAGTATAGGAAACAATACATATAACCGAGGACGAGGTGAAGAGTCTGCTAAGTGAACTAGATACCTCAATGGCGGTCGGACCCGACAACATTTCTCCATGGGTCCTGAGAGAGGAAGCAGAGGCACTGTGTGTACAACTAACAATCTTCAATACATCTACCGAAACAAGGCAACTACCTGAGGTGTGGAAAACAGCAAGTTTAGTCCCAGGTTGTATGAAGAAGACAGACAGCATTAAACTACAGACCAGTGTCACTGACGTGTATAGTATGCAAAGTCGAGAAGATGCTTATCAGAAGAAGAGTGGTGAAGCACCTGGAAAGGAATGAGCTTGTACACGATAACCAGCACGGTTTCAGGGAAGGGAAATCTTGTGCTACAAACCTACTGGAGTTTTACGACAAGGTGACAGAAGTACGACAAGAGAGAGAGAGAGAGAGAGAGGGGGGGGGGAAGGTGGGTAGATTGCCATTTTTTGGACTGTTAGAAGGCTTTTCACACAGTTCCACACAAGAGATTTGTAGGAATAACAGGAAAGATACTACAATGGATCAGAGAATACGTGACAGGAAGGAAACATCTGATCATTCATGACGAGGTGTCAGAGTGGGAGCCTGTGATAAGCTGGGTTTCACAGGGGTCATTCCTAGGGCTGGTGCTTTGTCTTTTATATGTGAACGACATAATGGAAGGGATAGATTCAGAGGTGCTCCTGTTTGCAGAAGATATGAAGCTAATGCAAAGAATCAAAAGACTGAGGATCAGGTAAGACTACAAAGGGATTTGGACAGACCACAAGCCTGGTCAAAGGTCAAAGAAGGACCTCAGACTAAGTAGAGGCTAGGATGCCAGAGGCAAAAAATCACACTCAAGGAAGAGGATCTTAGGGTGAGTATCATACCAAGCACACCTGACGAGCATATCAATCAAATCACTGTTGCAGCATATGGGCACCTGGAAAACATAATAATAATATTTCGGGACTTGAATAAAGAGTCATTCAAGACACTGTACACCGTGTACGTCAGGCCCATATTGGAGTATGCAACACCAGTCTGGAACCCACACTTAATAAAGCACGTCAAGAAATTAGAGAAAGTGAAAAGATTTGCAATGAGACTAGTCCCGAAACTGAAGGATATGTCATATGAGAAGAGGTTAAGGAAAATCGACCTGATGACACTGGATGACTGGAGGGATGGGAGAGACATGATAACGAAAAGTAAAATACTGAGAGGAATTGACAAGGTGTCTAGGGACAAGATGTTTCAGATATGGGACATAGGAACAAGGGGTCACAACTTGAAGTTAAAGACTCAGATGAATCACATCGATGTTAGGAAGTATTTCTTCAGTCATAAAGTCATCAGGAAGTGATTAGTGGAGGCAGAATCTACACATATCTTTAACAAGAGATGGAGCAGGGAGAGAATGGACCTAGTAGCGACCAGCGTAGAAACGGGGCCAGGAGCTTTGACTCGACCTCGGCAACTACACACAGGAGTATGCAAATAGAAGAGTACACACACACACACATACACACACATACACATACACAAATACACGTCACACATACACACACATACACACACACACACACACACACACACACACACACACACTGAAGACTCAGATGAGTCAAAGGGATGTTAGGAAGCATTTCTTCAGCCACAGAGTAGTCAGGAAGTGGAATAGTCTAGAGAAAGATATAGTGGAGGCAGGAACCATACATAGTTTTAAGACGAGGTATGATAGAGCTCATGGAGCAGGGAGAGCAGAGACCCAGTAGCGGACAGCGAAGAGGCGGGGCCAGGAGCTGAGTCTCGACCCCTGCAACCACAATTAGGTGAGTACATACACACTATCGCCAAGTTTTCCTCGACCGTAACGGGAGCAACTGAGAGAGAGAGAGAGGCACAATGATGCCAAAATCAGAAATGAAAGAGGGTATACACCGAGGACCCCCAATCACAACCACCCACATAACCCTCTTAATCCCTCGCCCCCCTGCCAACGAAACACTATAACCCAAACAAACCATCTCCACACCCACAGTCCCCACTATCCTCACTATCCCCACTGTGTCCACTGTGGACACAGTGGTGCCTATGCTAACCTTCCTATGGTGTAGAAATATACCTAGTTGGATGAATCTTATTGAAGCTAGCTGGCCCAGTGGCTTACGCGACGGTCTGGAGTTCTGAGACACTCTGACCGCGGGTTCGAACCCCACCAGTGGTATGTGGTTTGTTTGCAATTGTGTCATTACGATTTCGTGGTTCACGGATATTGTCTGATGTGTTGAGGGTCACGGATAATGAGTGATGTGCTGCAGTTCACGGATAATTAGTGAGGTGCTAAGGTTCACGGATAATGAGTGAAATGGTGAGGATTACGGGTAATTAGTGAAGTGCCGAGGTTCACGGATAATTGGCCATTTAGTTGATGTAGTAAGCTGGAGAGTAAATGAAAATTTCCTGCAATTTCGGTCATCGTGCAAATTCATTCTGCGATTAGCAAATTTGGTGAAATTATCAGCATGTTCCGGATAATGAACACCTGCAGCAAACTCTTTGTAAATTATAAAGCCCGTGCTGTGTAGTCTATAATTTGGGGAGTGTAGTTATACATGTCTTACTGCTCATTGTTGTCTTGATTTTCTTAATACGAGTAGAAGCTTAAAGACAGCAGTTTGCTTTCTTTGACGACGGTGAGGTGATCTGCATCCAAGGAATTGGAACCTGACGACCCCCCCATTTTCCCAGGACTCGACCAACAATAGGTGACTAACTCTAAGGGATGTTTTTACTGTTAGTTAATAGGGACAAGAGGCGCCTTGAGACCAGGTCTTGTATCTCGCCTCGGCCAGGATTCATCCCAGGATCGCTGAGCTACGAGCTTAGGTTAGGTTAACATAAATTAACTTACATTCGAATAGTTAAACAACAATTAAAGAATAACAAACTGTCAGCTTACGTCCGACTTAGGGCGTTGATATTCCGATATTTGATGTTAAATAGGAAGACGAACTTGTTAATGAAACTAAAATATAGAACAATGTATTCTTGATTTACTTTCTCTCACAGTAGTGTTTGTGTGGCACTTCTATGCACAGGAAATAAATTCTTAGCAAATTTCAGCAAATTCCTATCCGCTGATTAGCCTTGAGTCATAAATCATTGAAATTGATGACGAAGGAGACAGATATTGTGTTCTATATTGTGCCAAATTTTATCCTGGAAAATCCATATCGTGATGAACTTTAAAAGTTTGAGCTTAAAGTGAGACGGAGGGCAAGTGTGTATAAGTTCAGTGAGTCTTCTTGTGAGTGTTAGGAGTCTAATGAGAGTCCTGTGGTTCTTCTGAGAATTGTGAGTGTTGCGCCTTCTGCCAGTGTCAGCGTCGTGAGTCCTCTGATTTCTACAAGAGTTTTAAGTCTTTCCGTGATTCCTGTGACATTCTTAAGTTCTCTTGTGAGATCTTGAGTACGAAGATTCCTCCTATAATCTCTCTAAGTTTTGAAAGTCTTGAGAGTAATGTGGTTGATGTGAGCTCTTATGTGTGTATTGTGAATTCTCCAGTACGATGTGAACCCTCCTATCAGTAAGTCCAATGAGATTTGTGAGTCTTCCTGAAAGGGCTTTGGGTCTTTCTGTGAATTGACACAGTCCTTTATCTCCTGTGATTCCAATTTTCGTATGAATGATGAGTCATTCACTAGCTGTAAGGCATCCTGTGATTCCGTCTCAATTCGTTGAGTCTTGTAAGTTATCCTGCAGCTAATCCGGGAGTAATCGCGTCCTCATGAGAAATCTGTGACTTCTATGAGTTCAACTTTAAATCCTATTTTCATGCCTTCTCAAGATGCTTAAATATCAACAAAACCACGCTAAAGTTGCTTCAAGCAACACTGATCAGAAGTATTTTACACCACGTAGCGTCTCCTTAAATTATTTAATGCAATTCTCATAATGCCCGCCGGCTGGCATTCCTAATGTTGTTGTTTTTTATTGTAGTAGAGCACGTGACTAGGGTTCATAAGTACTGAAGTTCTTATTCGGACTTTAAACATTTGAGCGACGAAATCCTGAGATATACCACTTCTACATCGAAGGGAAAGGCTTAAGGAATGTTTGGATACATTTATCAGGATGATCCTCATATCAGCAGCTGGCCTGACCTTGGGGAACTTAACCACCAGGTCAGTGCTATGAGAGAGAGTTACAGTTACCAGGTCAGTGCTATCTGAGAGTTACAATCAACAGGTCTGTGAAGTAAGACAGAGTTACATTACCCAGGTTTGCACTATATGATAGTTACAATGAGCAGGTGAGCACTATATGATAGTTACAATGAGCAGGTGAGCACTATATGATAGTTACAATGAGCAGGTGAGCACTATATGATAGTTACAATGACCAGGTGAGCACTATATGATAGTTACAATGACCAGGTGAGCACTATATGATAGTTACAATGACCAGGTGAGCACTATATGATAGTTACAATGAGCAGGTGAGCACTATATGATAGTTACAATGAGCAGGTGAGCAATATATGATAATTACAATGACCCGGACTGTGGTATACGAGAGTTACAATGACCAGGTGAGCACTATATGATAGTTACAATGACCAGAACCGTGGTATATGATAGTTACAATGACCAGGAGAACACTATATGATAGTTACAATAACCAGGTGAGCACTATATTATAGTTACAATGACCAGGTGAGCACTATATGATATTTACAATGACCAGATCCACATATATGATAGTTTCAATGACCAAGTCCGCATATATGATAGTTACAATGACTAAGTCTACATATATTATAGTTACAATGACCAGGTCTACACTATATGATAGTAAAAATGACCAGGACTGTGCTATATGACAGTTACAATGACAAGGTGAGCACTATAGGATAGTTACACTAGTCAGATCTGCACTATATAATAGTTACAATGACCAGTTCTGCACTATATGATATGTACAGTGATCAGATCTCCACTATATGATAGTTACAATGACCAGGTGAGAATTATATGATAGTTACAATGACCAGGACTGTACTATATGATAGTTACAATGACCAGATCATTCTATATGATAGAATGACTAGGTCTGCATTATATAATACAATGAACAGGATTGCGCTATATGATACTTACAATGACCAGGTCTGTGGGTAGAAAAATAGAATGTTAAATAACTAAATCCAATATGTAAGACGGAGAAGCACTAGCCAAGGCAGTGTTGTGTGTCAGTCACAATAACCAGGTCTGTGCTAATAGATAGAGCTATAATAACCAGTGTCATCACATAATAACTCGGTTTGTTGTATATCAAAAGAATGCTTTGTTTTATACTTCTGCGCAGCAAGTGAATTTTATATGTTGATTACTTCTGAGGAAGTAACAACCACTATTATAACCCTTGTACAGTATGCATTCTTCCAACTCAGTGGCATGCTGGTATACAGTGGCATGCTGGTATACAGTGGCATGCTGGTATACAGTGGCATGCTGGTATACAGTGGCATGCTGGTATACAGTGGCATGCTGGTATACAGTGGCATGCTGGTATACAGTGGCATGCTGGTATACAGTGGCATGCTGGTATACAGTGGCATGCTGGTATACAGTGGCATGCTGGTATACAGTGGCATGCTGGTATACAGTGGCATGCTGGTATACAGTGGCATGCTGGTATACAGTGGCATGCTGGTATACAGTGGCATGCTGGTATACAGTGGCATGCTGGTATACAGTGGCATGCTGGTATACAGTGGCATGCTGGTATACAGTGGCATGCTGGTATACAGTGGCATGCTGGTATACAGTGGCATGCTGGTATACAGTGGCAAGCTGGTATACAGTGGCATGCTGGTATACAGTGGCATGCTGGTATACAGTGGCATGCTGGTATACAGTGGCAGCTGGTATACAGTGGCATGCTGGTATACAGTGGCATGCTGGTATACAGTGGCATGCTGGTATACAGTGGCATGCTGGTATACAGTGGCAAGCTGGTATACAGTGGCATGCTGGTATACAGCTGTATAACTGTGTGCAACTGATGGGCAGGATGTATACCTATTTCATGAAATTAACGAACTCCCGAAAAACACTACGTACCCACACACTTATTGAATTGCGCCAAAGTGGTTAGACCACTTACCTTCGTAACCCCTCCTCCCTCCCAACCCTTTACCGTGTTTCTATCCTTACCCATCCATCTTCCTTACCCATCCTTCTTCCTTACCCATCCTTCTTCCTTACCCATCCTTCTTCCTTACCCATCTTACCAAAGCTCTGGTCAGAACCTCGTTACCTCGTTATAACCACTCCAATTATTACCACTCAACCACATCTTCCTGTACCACCACCATTCCCATCACTCACCACCACTCCCACTAACATAACCCCTACCACCCCTTCCCCTTCAACAACAACCACAGCGATTAACACTGTACCACTTTGAAAACCTACCTAACCTTATTACAACAAGCGCAATTTAATTTAGCCTAACCCAACTAAATATATTTTAGATACGTTAACATTAATTTAATAATAAACAAACACAATGAAATATATTTTTTTCGTTAGGTTCAGAATGATTTTTGCGAAATTACTGCATACACAAAATTTCGCTTGTCTTATATGGCAAGATGAGCGTTGCTATTTAAGCCAAAATCGCCAGTTTTACCTAATCGGCACGATATATATATATATATATATATATATATATATATATATATATATATATATATATATATATATATATATATATATATATATATATATTAGGTAGTAGGTTGGTAGACAGCAACCACTCAGGGAGGTACTACCATCCTGCCAGGTGACTGTGAAACAGAAACCTGAAACTGTTTTACATGATGGTAGGATTGCTGGTGTCTTTTTTTCTGTCTCATAAACATGCAAGATTTCAGGTACGTCTTGCTACTTCTACTTACACTTAGGTCACACTACGCAAACATGTACACGTTTATTGTATACACACTCATCTGAGTTTTCTTTGATTTTATCTTAATAGTTCTTGTTCTTATTGCTTTTCCCTTTCATATCCATGGGAAGTGGAATAAGAATCTTTCCTCCGTAAGCCATGCGTGTTGTAAAAGTCAACTAAAATGCCGGGAACAATGGGCTAGTAACCCCTTTTCCTGTATAGCTTACTAAAAAGAAGAAGAAAATCGTCAAAGTGGGATGTTTGAATGTGCGTGGATGTTGTGCGAATGATAAGAAAGAGATGATTGTAGATGTTATGAATGAAAAGAAGCTGGATGTCCTGGCTTTAAGTGAGACAAAGCTGAAGGGGGTAGGAGAGTTTCAGTGGGGAGAAATAAATGGATTAGATCAGGGGTTTCAAATAGAGTTAGAGCTAAAGAAGGAGTGGCAATAATGTTGAATAATCAGTTATGGCAGGTAAAGAAGGAATATAAATGTATAAATTCAAGGATTATGTGGAGTAAAATAAAGGTTGGATGTGAAAAGTGGGTTATAGTAAGTGTTTATGCACCTGGAGAAGAGAGAAGTGTAGAAGAGAGAGAGATTTTGGGAAATGTTGAGTGAGTGTGTGGGAGTTTTGAACCAAGTGAGAGAGTAATTGTGGTTGGGGATCTTAATGCTAAAGTGGGTAAAAATGTTGTGGATGGAGTAGTAGGTAAATTTGGGGTGCCAGGGTAAATGTAAATGGGGAGCCATTAATTGAGCTATGTGTAGAAAGAGGTTTGGTAATAAGTAATACATATTTTATGAAAAAGAGGATAAATAAATATACAAGGTATGATATAGCACGTAAGGAAAGTAGTTTGTTGGATTATGTATTGGTGGATAAAAGGTTGATGAGTAGGCTTCAGGATGTACATGTTTATAGAGGGGCAACGGATATATCAGATCATTATTTGGTTGTAGCTACAGTTAGAGTAAAAGGTAGATGGGACAAAAGGAAAATGGCAACAGCAAGTAAGAGAGAGGTAAAAGTGTATAAACTAAGGGAGGAGGAAGTTAGGTGAGATATAAGCAACTATTGGCAGAAAGGTGGGCTAGTGCAAGTAGGAGTAGTGGGGGTTGAAGAAAGTTGGGATAGTTTTAAAAATGCAGTATTAGAATGTGGGCAGAAGTTTGTGGTTATAGGAGGGTGGGTGCAGGAGGAAAGAGGAGTGAGTGGTGGAATGAAGAAGTAAAGGGTGTGATAAAAGAAAAAAGGTAGCTTATGAGAGGTTTTTACAAAACAGAAGTGTTAGTAGAAGAGCAGAGTATATGGAGAGTAAAAGAAAGGTGAAGAGAGTGGTGAGAGAGTGCAAAAGAAGAGCGGATGAAAGAACGGGAGAGGCTCTGTCAAGAAATTTTGCTGAAAACAAGAAAAATTTTGGAGTGAGATAAACAAGGTAAGAAAGCCTAGGAACGAATGGATTTGTCAGTTAAAAACAGAGTAGGGAGTTAGTAGATGGGGAGCTGGAGGTATTGGGTAGATGGCGGGAATATTTTGAGGAACTTTTAAATGTCGATGAAAAGAGGGAGGCGATAATTTCATGTACTGGCCAGGGGGGTACAACATCGTTTAGGAGTGAAGAAGAGCAGGATGTGAGTGTAGGGGAGGTGCGTGAGGCATTACGTAGAATGAAAGGGGTAAAGCAGCTGGAATTGACGGAATCATGACAGAAATGTTAAAAGCAGGGGGATATAGTGCTGGAGTGGTTGGTATTTTTGTTTAATAAATGTATGAAAGAGGGAAGGTACCTAGGGATTGGCAGCGAGCATGTATAGTTCCTTTATATAAAGGGAAGGGGATAAAAGAGAGTGTAAAAATTATAGGGGAATAAGTTTACTGAGTATACCAGGTAAAGTGTATGGCAGGGTTATTATTGAAAGAATTAGAGGTAAGACAGAGAGTAGGATTGCAGATGAGCAAGGAGGCTTTAGAGTGGGTAGGGATGTGTAGATCAAGTGTTTACAGTGAAGCATATATGTGAACAGTATTTAGATAAAGGTAGAGAAGTTTTTATTGCATTTATGGATTTAGAAAAGGCATATGATAGAGTGGATAGGGGAGCAATGTGGCAAATGTTGCAAGTGTATGGAATAGGTAGTAAGTTACTGAAGGCTGTAAAGAGTTTTTATGAGGATAGTGAGGCTCAGGTTAGGGTGTGTAGGAGAGAGGAGATTACTTCCGGTAAAAGTAGGTCTTAGACAGGGTTGTGTAATGTCACCATGGTTGTTTAATATATTTATAGATGGGGTTGTAAAAGAAGTAAATGCTAGGTGTTGGGGAGAGGGTGGGATTAAATTATGGAGAATTAAATGCAAAAAGGGAGTTGACACAGTTACTTTTTGCTGATGATACTGTGCTTATGGGAGATTCTAAAGAAAAGTTGCAAAGGTTAGTGGACGAGTTTGGGAGAGTGTGTAAAGGTAGAAAGTTAAAAGTGAACATAGATAAGAGTAAGGTGATGAGGGTATCAAACGATTTAAATAAAGAAAAATTGGATATCACATTGGAGAGAGGGATTATGGAAGAAGTAAATGTTTTCAGATATTTGGGAGTTGATGTGTCAGCAGATGGGTTTATGAAGGATGAGGTTAACCATAGAATTGATGAAGGAAAAAGGTGAGTGGTGCATTGAGGTATCTGTGGAGACAAAAACGTTATCCATGGAGGCAAAGAAGGGAATGTACGAAAGTATTGTGGTACCAACACTCTTATATGGGTGTGAAGCATGGGTTGCAAATGCTGCAGCGAGGAGGAGGCTGGAGGCAGTGGAGATGTCCTGTCTAAGGGCAATGTGTGGTGTAAATATTATGCAGAAAATTCGGAATGTGGAAATTAGGAGAAGGTGTGGAGTTACTAAAAGTATTTGTCAGAGGGCTGAAGAGGGGTTGTTGAGGTGGTTTGGTCATTTAGAGAGAATGGATCAAAGTAGAATGACTTGGAGAGCGTATAAATCTGTAGGGAAGGAAGGCGGGGTAGGGGTCGTCCTAGAAAAGGTTGGAGGAAGGGGTAAAGGAGGTTTTGTGGGCGAGGGCTTGGACTTCCAGCAAGCATGTGTGAGCGTGTTAGATAGGAGTGAATGGAGACGAATGGTTTTGGGACATGACGATCTGTTGGAGTGTGAGCAGGGTAACATTGTGTGAAGGGATTCAGGAAACCAGTTAATTGATTTAGTTGGACTTGAGTCCTGGAAATGGGAAGTACAATGCCTGCACTTTAAAGGAGGGGTCTGAGATAGTGACAGCTGGGAGGGACTTTTCTCAGCTGTAGTATCTGAGCTCCTCTGCAAAGACAGTGATTATGTATGAGTGTGGTGAAAGTGTTGAATGATGATGAAAGTTTTTTCTTTTTGGGGATTTTCTTTCTTTTTGGGTCACCCTGCCTCGGTGGGAGACGGCCGACTTGTTGAAAAAAAAAAAAAAAAAAATATATATATATATATATATATATATGTACATAAGAACATAAGAAAGGAGGAACACTGCAGCAGGCCTGTTGGCCCATACTATGCAGGTCCTTCACAATCCATCCCACTAACAGAATAATTGCCCAACCTAATTTTCAATTCTACCCAAGAAATAAGCTTTGAAGATTCTATTAACTCAAGTGCGAGTCCCACTCAAATCCAACCCCTCTCACTCATGAATTTATCCAACCTAAATTTGAAACTACCCAAGGTCATAGCTTCAATGACCCTACTAGGCAGACTGTTCCACTCATCACCTACCCTATTTCCAAACCAATATTTTCCTATATCCTTTCTAAATCTAAACTTATCCAATTTGAATCCATTATTGCGGGTTTTGCGATTTTGGCTTAAATAGCAACGCTTACCTTGCCATATAAGACAAGTGAAAATTTGTGTATGCAATAATTTCGCCAAAATCATTCTGAACATAACGAAAAAAATATATTTCATTGTGTTTGTTTATTATTAAATTAATGTTATCGTATCTAAAATATATTTAGTTGGGTTAGGCTAAATTAAATTGCGCTTGTAATAAGGTTAGGTAGGTTTTCAAAGTTTCTCTTGGTACAAAATTATAAATTTTTACATTAACATTAATGAAAAAAATATATCTTTGATCGTATAAGAGAAAATTTTAGAAAGGACTTAATTTTAAATGAGTTCTTGCTAATTGACCAGTTTTACCTATTAGGCACGACATATATATATATAAATATATATATATATATATATATATATATATATATATATATATATATATATATATATATATATATATATATATATATATAATATATATATATATATATATGAACATACTCTGACTTGCCCGGAATCGAACCCGAAATATTTTAACCTGCCTCCCGGGAAGCAAACTAAAATCCTAGACGCCTTAATCCACTATGTCACCAGGCTTCAAACGTTAGGTATCCAGAACCTGTAGTAATTCATGGCCACGAATGTGCTCGTATTAAGTGTGGCGTGCCCAGGTTTGGGTACATAATGTTTGAAGCATGGTAGCGTAGTGGACTTGCTTCAAGGGAGACAGGTAAAATATCTTGGGTTCGTTCCCTTTCTACTTGAAGTATGTTAATTGCTTTACAACTACATGTTTCATGGATACATGATGAACTTTTCGTGGATACAGATGAACATTTGCCTAAAAGCATAAAAATGACCTTTCATTTCAATATCTAAAATGTCACAACTAAATGAAAAAAACGAGTAACGAAAACAAGTACCTTAAATGCACATTGCATGTAATATTAATATCAAATAAAACAGCTTACATAATCATTGTTATCATGTTTGTACATATATTACTACTTATTGCTTAGAATAAACCAAAGATGCAGTTTGTTTTTGTTTGTGCAGGCAGCATACAGTTCCTGCATATTTTTGATTGCACGTTCAGCACACTGATTACTTCTTGGTATATTGAGTGCGGACGGCTCCTGCTTCCAGTGCTTTTTTGTAAGGTTTCAATATTTCTGACAAATTCTTGAAGTCATTTTCATCATTCATCAGATCAGTAAACCAATAATCTGCTCAGGTGTATGAAAAGAATCTGCATATCTTCTCCAAAGTCTTCTGTCTCGTAGGTATAAGAATGAATGCAAGAATAGCTAGAATGGCTCTTGAATTCCACCTTGCATTGCTAATGTTTGGAATTTTCGGAAAGTTAATCAAAGGAAAGTGACCTTTTTCTTCAAAGAATCTAAACACTCATGTTTGTACAAAAACTTCATATCATCTCTCCATCCTGATTTATGGAGGAACTCTTCTGTTCCATTAACTGTGCCTTTAGTTCCTCATAATTCTTCACCAGTTGGGATACAAATGGATATTCGATGTTTGGAGAACTGGTTTTAGCACCAAGATTTTCATCCATTACCAAACGGAGAATCCTGTCCAGAACGTGATGCTGACAACTGATAAATTGTCGTTTCCTAATCGCCTTCTCTGAGAACATTCGTTGCAGTTTGACAACAGCTCCACTTTTTTCCCTGTGTTAACGTTTGTTGTATCAGCAATGATCATCTTTATTGCATTCCATATGTTGTATTCATCAATAACTTTTGCCATTCCTTCAGCAATGGTTTCAGCCTCGCCATCCAGTTTTACTTCAATTCTTTCATTTTTAAATACTAATACATGATACTCATTTTCCTCAATGCGCTTTCCATCGAAATGTAAAGACCATTCTTCCATTTGTAACTTTTCAATAATTTCCTTCTTCAACTTAGCAGCCTCTTTGTATGTTGACTTGTAAATTGCTGCTTGACTTGATGTTGTAATGTCAGTGCCATCAAATGACAACTGTTTCCATATCTTGGTGGCTTTACTTGTTGATACTTTTGTGGATGTCACCAAATTGGTTGCAACTTTACTTTTGTTGTGTTTTCCGGTTGGTGGAGTAGCAAATTCATCTTCATCTTCATACTCGCTCCCTTCACATTCAGTACCACTGTCACTCGATGCTAATTAGTAATTTTCTGAGTTGCTACCTATGAGAAGTAATGCAGATATATGGTGATTCAAAGTTTTTATTTAGGGGTGACCTTTTTTAAAACCAGAGAAGAATTA